>CM032339.1:48868192-48935180 GCA_019022885.1 Schlechtendalia chinensis
CAAATATCTTAAACAAACGTTGTTCTGCATTGAGCCACGACAAAACAATTGACGATCCAAGGCCCACCACCTCCGTAACCTTCACCGGAGCTCCAAGCACACCTTCCCGCTCAGCGGATTGACGTATATTCGATTTAAAAGGTAATCCAACATGACAACGTCCTGTATCATCCCGCTTCACTGATTGTTGAAACCACTGATCGCACTGTTGCTCTTGTGTAATAGGAGTAGACACTTCACCGGGTTCTTCTACAGACCAGGAACACCGCATTACCTCATCAATTGGTGGAGTTGAACTGACCACCAACGATGTCAAAGGTGTCGTTGTACTATCCTGAAGAGTACCGAATATTATCCAACCCAGGTGGGTGTTCATAGCCGAGGGCATTCGCATGCTATGTACGACGTCTGTTCGCGATCGCATAACCGAAGGATACAGATCGCCGCCAATGAGTACCTCAACTTTCGCTGAAATGTCAAACTCTGGATCAGCTAGTGTCAGATGGTGATATCGTGTTCGTACGTCAGGGTTCAATACCGTGTTTGGCATTGGAGATGTAATCCGTGATGAAATAACAACATTAACTGCACTGAACTCCGGGTTTTCAGCGTGCCTTGAACAAAAATTTAAACTAGTAATACCCTTCAAATGTATCACAGCTTGTTGAGAAAGACCGACTACTTCTGTGCGACTTTTCCTACGCGACAATCCAAGCCGTGTCAGGCTAATTACACATTATACGGTTTTGACCGTACGGCAAAAAACCGGACGGCGACATTTTGTTAGAGGCGCGAAGAAGAGCATATACGCTTTCATATTATACGGTGACGGCAAAATGCCGTCACTGTGCCGTGCAGCTGCCGTCTACTGCCACTACAGTATACGGCAGCCGGACGGCGCGATAAGCTTAGTGGCGTACGTGACCAAATGCACGTTTTCACATTATACGATTTTATTCGTGAGGCAGAGTTCGATCAGTCACATCAGTCACTTCGAGACACGATTACTTAAACTTGTGATAAAACTTACAATATATTGTCTAAATAATGGCGGAATTCGATGTAGAATTTTTAATTACTCTCGTGCAAGAGAGACCAGTGTTGTGGGACAAAGGTTTAGAATTATACAAAGATAGGAATGCTACAAAAAATGCCTGGCGAGAAGTTTTAATAGAACTTAATCCGGAATTTGATGCTCTTGATGACAAGGAAAAAAATTTGTTTGGTAAGTATATTTTTACTAATATTACAATAATAAAATATTATTTAAAATAAAAATTCTTAGTTTATTAAAAAATTGAAATACCGATATAAATTAGTTAATTTGTTATTAATATTCACTGGTATTTCAAGTTTATATTTTCGACATTTGCCATGGTAGACTTCCGACGTCAGAAACAAAATATTTACACAATGTATTTCTTATGTTATTTGGCGTAAGGCCTCCTCTTACGTTACTCTCATCAGATATATCTGACAAACCTGTGATTGACATTGTATCCAAATCGTTATATCCATCCCTCTCAAGTACAAAATTATGTAAAACAATGCAAGCATTTACAATTTTGACAGCAAATTCTGGTTGTACATTAATTGGTCGATTAAATATCCGCCACTTATTTGTGAGGATCCCAAAAGAGCATTCAACAAATCTTCTTGCTCTAGATAGTCGATAGTTAAAAATTCTTTTATCGACTGTCAGATGTGTTCCACCAAAAGGTCTCAGTAAATGTTTATGTAAACCAAATGCTTCATCTCCAATGAAGAAGTAAGGTAGTTTTGGACTGACTATTCCGGGCAAAGATTTTGCTTCTGGCAATTGTTGTTCATTATTTTCTATTGACTTCCACAAACTAGACCTCTTAAACACTGACGAATCGCAGTCTTTACCGTAACTTCCAACATCAATGTACACAAATCGATATTTGGAATCTGCAACTGCCATGAGAACTATAGAATTATATCCTTTATAATTAAAATACATTGACCCATTGTTAAGTGGGCAAATTAAACAGATATGTTTGCCATCGACGGCTCCTATGCAGTTCGGGAAATTAGCTCTATTCTCAAATCCAGAAGCAATTAACTCCCATATTTCTTTCGTTGGTGTTGGAATACAATCCTCTCTCATTAGGCACCAAATTGCTGTACATACTTCTTCTACTATTTTACTTGCCGTTGAAATTCCAATTCTATAACTGAAATGTAAATCGGTGAATGTACAACCACTTGCAAGATACCTAGAAAAAATTTAAATTATGAATAGCATATACAATTATTTTTAGATTCTGAACAGAGTGATGGATGTATTGATTTTACAATGATGTGGGTGCTTTATTTATTTTTGTGTCTGTCATCACGTTTTGAAGCAGTAACATTTTTTTAGACTCATCAGGTCTTCTTTCAGGTCAAGGAGTTCTTAAAAGATGGACTAATCTTCGCGATTCATTTTCAAAATATTTCAAAAAAGACAAAGAGTGCAAGAGAAGTGGTTCAGGAGCAAAAAAAATGAAGAAATATGTATACTTTGATCAATTGCAGTTTTTACGAAAAATTTATGTTGAGCGACCGACTTCGAATAGCCTGGAACCGGAAGCGAGAAACGATCCAGAGAATGAAGAAGATGACATAGAGCCTCAACTGCAAGCTTCAGGTAATGTTTCAGATATTTCTAGGGAAAAAACAAGTAATCCACAAAAAGGAAGGAAAAATAAAAGTCAGAACGACATTGATTTAAGAATTATAAAATTACTTGAAGAAAAGGATCACCCTTGCAATAAAATGGCTTTTTTACAAAGCCTCGTGCCTCACCTGCAACAATTTGATAATCAGGACTATTTACGCTTTCAAATGAGTGTTTTGAAAGTTATTGAAAATATCAATGAAAGTAAGAAAGAAAAACATCTTGCTACATATTCTAATTTCGCACCTTATCAGCAACTTTATGTAAATACATCAAATCCTACTCAATATCATCCACGACAATTGTTCAACACTCCCAACCACTCCAATGTTTTCTTATCTCAGCCATATTCAACTGGAAATCAACAAATTCCATCATGCAGTAAACAACTGACTCCAGTTACTACCAACCACGAGGTCTCTTACATAGAACTTGAACAGATTAGCCCTTCTGTAAATTCAGTAGCATCCTCAGTAACAGAAAGCATCGATTTTAGTACATTTTAGTATATTACATTTTTTTTTAAATTGACATGTAAAAAAACATTGTAACAGTCAAACATTTTTCTTTTATTTTATATTGTTATTTATAAAGTATTATCAGTTATATTATAATAATAAAGGTGCGATTTTTTTTCTATTAAATTGTTTTTTCTTTTATTTTCTAGCGTAATTTATATAAATATTATCAGTTAACAGTATAATTATATTAAGTTAATTAATTACTAACCTCAATGAAATCGATAACATCTCAACTGGTTGTATACAATTTCTAAATTGCGTGTTTTCACGTTGAAGCTTATCCTTGAGTTTTCCATGTAATACATCAAAAGAAGCACATGACATACGGAAATAATTAAAAAACTTATTTTCATCATTTCGTAAGTCATTAAATAAAGTATAAAATAATCCCACTTCCTCTCTCTTAGCATTAATAGGATGTACCCAAAAAACACGATTTTTCTGTTGTCTTTTGCGGCGACGATTGTATAACCATAGTGCAATAATTTGTTTGTCGTTCATTATAACAACGCGCGACTTGAGTGTTCTTATAAAACTAAACCTGTACAAACATATACTAAGCATAGGAACCCTGCATAAATCGTGTTTTACCGTACGGTCAAAACCGTATAATGTGTAATGAGCCTCACACAATCCGATGTTATCGCCGATACCTGGGATCCACTGTCCAATAAAGCTATAACCGAATGCATCGTTCCAGCACCATCCGTTACTCGGATCATAGCTGTCCCCAATAGCACTGTGGTATTTGTGCAGGTTGTTCCAGCAAATTTAGGACTACACATGGATGCTTCGTTATCTGCAACTTGTGTTCCAATCAGTGCACTATTGGTTTGCTCCGAAGAAGTGGCATTCGGGTGTAGCAATGTATTATGTCGACCCGTACATAATTTGCACGTATACGGGGCCGTACACGTCTTCACCATATGACCGGACTTGAGACAAATAAAACATAGTTTGTTTTTAACCACAAGATCTCGTCGTAATGATACGGATTTCCGTTTGAACGCGAAACACCGATGAACCGGGTGCTCATGCAAGCACACCGCACAAGTTTCGGTCCTCGTCGGAGTCACTACGGCTAACGAAGTCTTCTTGAATTGTTCATTCTTGCTCTTCGCAGTAAATAGTGTCTCTGGTGACTTGGAATGTATCTGACATCCAACATTTTCTAAAATTTTGCATCTCTGCGACACAAATTTTACCAATGTCTCCAAATTCGGTACTTCATTCTGTGGGATATTTGCTTCAAACAGTCGTCGTGTCACCGGGTCGATCACCCGAACCGCAATATAAAATAATAAAAACCCAGCTAGATCGTCAACACCGAGAGATCTGACAGCACTTACGTTTTCTCGAAACGTGTTCACAAATGCTGATAATGATGATACCGATTCTTTTGTTAGCGGGACGAATGAAAATAATTTATCAATATGCGCAGTAGCTAACAAGCGTTGATTATCGTATCGTTCTTTTAATGCGTTCCAAATAATTGAATAATTGTCCGCGGACAATGGTATCATTTTTGCCACGGCTAACGCCGGACCCGATAAACTCGATAATAAATAATGGAATCGCTCAATGTCAGTAATGGAACTGTTATTATGTATCAACGACTGATACGTATCGCGAAACGAACACCACACCGTGACATCACCGTCAAATCTCGGTATTTCGATTTTAGGCAACGCGATGGACTGGGCCGCCATACGTGTATTTTGTGACCCACTACTGTGAATATTAGTTGGCTTAGAACTTAGGCCTGCTGCAACTGTTCTAATATCGCCACAGAGTGTTTCCATGATATCTACGCTATCCGCGTCCTCGACTTCAAATCGCTGTTCCTCTCCCAGTTCAATGAGTGTTGACAACACAATTTCTTGCTCGCGTTCGAATTTCGCCACGGAAGCATCCAATGATTCATACCGCACTTCAAAATTCGGGCGCTTGCTACTATCTTCAACGACCTCCGCCGCCAATGCGGCCAATTTTCGTATTGAACGTAATATCATATCACGAGACATTCGCGCACGCGTTAGTTCCATTCTGTTAACGTCATCGCGCTTTCTCGGTGCCATCGTGAAAGAAAGAGGAAAAAAAACAACAACAAAATTTGAAATAATAGCAGAGAGTGAACAACAAAATAAATAACTAAATAAATGACAAACTACGTTTGTTGACAAAGGGGAGATAATAAATATATGTACAAAACAATGCAGGTATATATAACGACTTAATAAACAATCCGGCCCGAAGGACCAAATGTTTGCGACGTTTATTCCCGCAGGTCGAATTTGCGGGAGTGTAAACTTCGCCAGTCAGGTTCTTAAAACCATCAAATTAAAGTGGACTGTATTGTGTTCAGATGGATTGTTTATTATGTCGTTATTTAATACATACACGCGTATTACGATAATAACCGATGAACCGCAAGCACAAATATATATATACACTCATTAATGATAAACACGGTGCGTGGCACGAGACAAGGTTCAACAACGAATATATATAACAAACGGGAATATTCGCGCGGAATATTACAATGTTAAGGGGGGGGGGGTAATAATGATGACGACCAGACGTGCAGTATTGCCACATCAACGAACCACCCAGACCACGAGGCACGTTTTTCTCGAACTGGACGGTATTGCACTCAGCCGACGACAGAACTCCAGCACCGCAAAGGTCTCAAATGAATAGATTGTCAGGTCAATAAGTCGGTCAAACATGCACGCGAGAACGACAGCGTACGCACAAACAAAACGGCTCCGCCAGTAATACGAGAAGCACGCGAAGTTACGACGTACGCGCGAACGAAAGCGGCGACTCTGATAATACGACACGTACGCGAAACTACGACCGTACGTGCGTCAAATGCATACGCCGAACACTTAAAACGGCACGACAACGGACGACCGCGAATGTCAGCAAAACCCAAGAAGAACAACACGCACGTGGAATCACGCAAACGTACGTGCGTCAACTTTGGTGAGCATCAAAAAACAAAAGAACAACACGGACGCGACAAATCGACGTACGTGCGTCAAACGACACTGACTTGCAGCGGCATAACGAGCCTTTTCGTTGCCGTCGAAGTCCGATAGGGAAAGGAAGGAGGGGGAGCGGGGCGATTTCTAGAACGTTCGATAACACCCCGCTCTCCGCCACGTGTATATCTTTATCGACTCGTCTGCTGATAATTTCCGTAC
Organism: Schlechtendalia chinensis; assembly: GCA_019022885.1. NCBI lineage: Eukaryota > Metazoa > Arthropoda > Insecta > Hemiptera > Aphididae > Schlechtendalia > Schlechtendalia chinensis. The sequence continues at coordinate 48,874,606 of CM032339.1, forward strand.
CCAACACTAACAAATATAGTATAACTGAGCGTATTTGGTTTTTTTATTTTATTAAAACTTAATTTTCTTTTATATTTATTCATCATACATTTACATTTCAAAGTTCAAATACAATTTTTATAATGAATTTTAAGCAAAGCTTGTGTTAGAAATAGAGGATAATAATATTAAAAATAAATATAAAGTCATAATAATGAAATATATATAAGAGAACTTATGATTATTTTATACACAAAATGTTTGAAACCCAAATCACAAAAATTATACACAATAACCGCGTATACGTATTTCGACAACTACGTTGTCATCATCAGCGCAAGCTACAGTAGTACTTAGTAGCTTGCGCTGATGATGACAACGTAGTTGTCGAAATACGTATACGCGGTTATTGTGTATAATTTTTGTGATTTGGGTTTCAAACATTTTGTGTATAATAATGAATTAATATCTAATTCTATAAGAACTCTAATTCCTTTATCTAATTAATATCTATTTAGTTAATACATTTAGTTATTAGTGCGTTGAGCAATAGAAATATAAAATTAAAACAAACCAAGTAATATCTTATGCATCAAAAATGTAACAATAAATACAAGAGAGAAATAAAATATAAACTTAATCCAAATCTATGAATAACCAATATTTTTGTAGCTTTGGGGTGATAGTCTCATGATGTATCGGTAAAAAATAAGCAGGTATAACTAACATATATAACAATCGAACCACCAAAATCAAGGCCACAATGTATTTTTTTTTTTTTTTTTTATTAATTAAATTAAGACATTCCTAGCCCATGAAGGCTATCTACATCTACAGATATTTATAGGATAAGTAATTTGTGACTATGTTAAAGTGATAATGATTATAATAATAATAATGTAAACAATATAAAATATAGTTGATATTAGTTAGACGTTATGATAATAATATAATAGTGAAATGACGAGAAATATAAATAAGACATATAATACTTAACGAATAAGATCGTGTGAACGACCGCGTTTTAAGCGTCTTGGAGATAGTGGACGTTTGTGTAGGTTGAAATGGATTGATCTTTTTGATTTGAGAAGTGAACTGTGGAAATTTTCGGCAAGGGTGCTTATATGCTCATGAATTTTTGTGATTTTGAGGTCTTTGTGTAGATTTTCATTACGAATGAACCATGGAGCGTTTGTTATAACTCTTAAGATTTTATTTTGGAAGATTTGGATTTTTTTTTAATGTGTGACTGAGCAGTTGCCCCAGATAGGACAGGCGTAGGAAAGTATTGGGCGTAGTAATTGTTTGTATATTAATAATGAACATTTTTTATGTAATACTGATTTTTTATTCAGTAAAGGGAATAATGTAGAGAGACGCTGGTATGCTTGTTGCAGTTTTGTTGATATATGTGGCCACCAGGTTAGTCTTTTGTCTAGTATATCACCGAGGTATTTAACTGATGGTTGCCACGGTATATGCACGTTGTTAAATTTTAATAGTAGTGGTTTAGGATGGCGTCGTAAACTGAATATTACACCTGAGCTTTTTGAAGGATTAATTTGTATTTTCCAATTAATACACCATTTTGATAATATATTTAGATGAGCTTGTAGATTAATTGTTATCGCTTCGATATTACGGGATTCACTATAAATTGTTGTGTCATCTGCGAAAAGCGCAATGTTCGTACGTGGTGATTGAGGTATATCATACATAAAAATATTGAATATGATAGGTCCAAGTTTAGAACCTTGAGGTACACCAGCCGAAATAGACTGGATATCAGAAAAACTATTATTTATTTTTACTGCGAATTGTCTGTTCATTAGAAAGGGATTTATAATATTAAATAGGTATTTTGGTGTGTTAATAATTTTTAATTTGCATAAAAGACCTTCGTGCCACACTTTATCGAATGCTTTAGAGACGTCAATAAAAACTGCACCAGTATGGCAGTGCTTTTCAAAAGAAGTACTGATATGCTCCGTTATACGAAGGAGCTGTTGAACTATTGAATGGTTTGATTTAAACCCAAATTGAAATTTTGAGATAATATCTGCAGTGTTCAAATAATTTTGTAACCTCGTGTGTATGATTTTTTCGAATATTTTTGATAAAGATGTTAATAGACTAATCGGTCTATAGCTGTGAGGATTTGTTTTATCTTTACCAGGTTTTTTAATTAGTATTATTGTTGCTATTTTCCAGTTTAGTGGGAAGTGTCCAAAACGTAGCAGAGCGTTAAATAGTGAAGCCATAAAAACGAGTCCTTTTGGAGAAGGATTTTTAAACATGATATTAGTAATGTGATCGTATCCCGGAGTTTTTTTATTTGGTAATTTTTTGATAATTAGGTTAATTTCGTTTGGTGTAACATAATCCATACGTTTTTGGACTGAAAAATCATGTAGATTTATTAACTTATAAACTTATCGTTCAATGTTAATATCTTTAATTTGGTTAACAGAGAAGGTATTATGTAGTATTTCTGCAAAAAGGTTACATTTATCTGCGTCAGATATCGCTAGTTGGTTTGCTGTTCGGAGAGGAGGAATTATATTTATTTCTTGATTCAGTAATCTTTTGGTCGCTCTCCATAAATTTGAATCACCCAGGTGTATATTTGACAAAAAGTGGTTATAGGACGACACACGGTTGATTTGTAGGGCTGTTTTTACGTCATTAGTGAGTTTTGTTCGGTCGTGATAGTCAGCACAAGTGGCAGCACTGCGACCGCCGTACTCCGCCGCCCCCCTTACCGCTCCATAGCACTATTGTTGTTGTCACATGATCGGCATAAACATAACCACGTTTTATTATTCTCTCGTGCCGCGATCGTCGTGAACGTATCGTTCTCCTTTTTTTCTGTTTGTGCGCGCGTCGGCCTTTTTATTGCTTTTCGTCTTGCCTTTGGCGGCACGCCGACGAAACTGCATGTTACCGACCGTTCGCTGCTGTTTCGACATCGCCGTATGTAAGCCTTTGCGCCTACCAGTTTGATATTCATCATTGTCCGCAGTCGTTTCGTTTTCCCGCTTCCGCCGGACTGCCTCTAACGGCATATTTTACGAGTTTGTTATTCGCGTTTGAAACCCCTTTTGTCGACGCGTTTCGACTATGATTACATGCCCGTTTGTTTAGTAAACAGGTCGTGTAACATATTCACTTATATTAATATCATATTGTACATATTCTTTACTTTGTATAAATCTTTAAAAATAAATGCATGTCGATTTTCTGTTCTTTATCGCATGTGTCCCCCCCTCCCTTTTAATTATTCAGTTAGCTAGTAAGAATCTTATTTTGTATAGCTTTTATCATTGCTTTTGTTATTACAGTCCACTATTTGTATATATATATATAGTCTTTTATTTTATATATATGTATTTCCTTTTTTAATCCACCGGCCACGAAATAATTAGCATCCGATCTTTTCCGGCGATTTGTTTCGCGTAACGGAGGTCGGTGCGTACAAGTTTATTTAACAATTTTTTGTTTGCAGTATTTCTTTGATTTTGCAAAATGAGTCTAGCGTGGTGTTTTTTCCTAATTAAAGAAGATAAATACTGCGGTAAAACGCCGATGTTTTGAGTATTATGTTACATAGGTTTAGCGCACGCACGTGCGGCATCCGTAATGACTGCCGTAAGGTGTTCGGCCATTTGTTCTGCAACTTGGATGGTAGGTATAGTATTTGGTATTATTAAATTATTATTTATTTGATTAGAAAACATATCCCAGACTGGTTTACCTTTAATTAAGGAATTATTAGACTGATAAGATTGTGGAGGCAAATTAATTGTGATTTTAACTGGAATGTGGTCAGAGTCTAGCTCCGCGAGAGTTTCTTGTATCAATGTAAATGGAATTGATTTAATTAGTAAAATGTCTAGAATATGTGGTTGTCTGTTGATATCCGCAGGGAAGTAGGTGGGATTTTGTGGTGCAGATATTGTGTAAGGAGTGTTAGTTATAAAATTTTGAAGTTTGATACCGTTCGGATTATTGATACGACAACCCAAATATGTGTGTTTAGCATTTAGGTCTCCGGCCATTATAATTGAATTATGTATGCTCATTATTTTTTCATAGTCGGTGATATGCATTCTACGACTAGGAGGTTGATAAGCACTTGCGAGCATAATTGACCTGTTATTAATGTTTAATAAAACTACTACGGCTTCCAGGCACTCTAGACCGGTTATAGGCATTTGGTGTTGAATGATTTTGTTACGAACTAATATTGCTACGCCACCCATAGCACGTATTTGTGAGACTCGATCAACCCGATATATTTTGTAACCGGGAAATTTAATAATGTCTGTATCTGATAAATGAGTTTCGGATATACAAGCAATATCTATATTGTGGTGATTAAGGAATGCTAATAAGGTATTTCTATTATTTTTTAATCCGTTGGCGTTCCAATTTAATAAAATGGTACTATGGTTGTTCATTTAAGTTAGTATTAAGACTATTAATGATAACTGGCAGACTTTCGATGATTTTCTGCATTAATTGGGTGAAAAAAGTATTTATAAGTGGTAAAAGTGTTTTTAGAAAATTGTTATCCGCACTGTTATTTGGTTTAGCAGCTGTTGCATAGGTTTTATGTTTCGCGCTTTCGTAAACATTTGATAACAGTTTGTTTTGAGACTCATTAATTACGGTAGTTTTGGCTTCTTTGATGCGTAGTGTTTTGATTAGTAATTGATGGTTTGGAATTGAAATTTATTTTATTTTTAGACATTTCTTTATAATAAGTACACCCTTTGTAATTGACTGGATGACTATTGTCGCAGTTAACACATTTTGGAGAAGTGTCTTTATCCTTGACACATTGGGTAAAGTGATGATCGCCGGCGCATTTAACACATCTCGATGGGAGATGACAGAATTTTTTGGCGTGCGAAAAACGTTGACAATTAGTGCATTGAGGAATACCTTTTGTGGGTTTTCTAGGTTCAACTAGAACGACGCAATGTAGAAGTCTATTTAAGGAGTATATTTCTTTGGTAGATTTAGATAGTAGAATTGCAACGATAGGTATAGGACATTTAAAACGATTTTGCAGCCGTGTAACGGAGTTGATACTAAAATTCAATTCAGTTAGGTCATTAAATATGGACTCTTCCAGGATTGAAACTGGAAGATTCCTGATTATTATTGAAAGTTGTTTTTCCGAAGGTAGCTGGTAAGTGTGATACTCAATTCCTGATTCATCAAAACTTTTCGTAATAGATCTATAGTCGTCGATTGAAGACAAGTTTAACTTTAGAACATTTTTGGTTTGATTAATCGAAAACTCATCACTAGTCGTTGATAATAATGAGTTATGAAAGTTAACAAAATCTTTTGTATTATGTACATAAATAGGCGGTATTTTTTGACTAACCTCGGTTGGTATTTGAACTACTTCTTCGTTTTGAGTAACTGGGCACATAACATCGTTGTTGCCATCGTTTAAGTTTGATAGAAATGAATAACGGTTTTTGTATGCACTGAGACGTGAGAGGGCAGTACTACTTAATCGCTTCGTAGATTTGTTAGAAGAAAGATTTTGGGTCCCGGAGGACCCTGTCCCACTTCCAGGGGACATGTGGTTTATTTAAATACGACGTAATATACGGCACAGACAGACGGCAGGTAACGACTTATCACGACGGCTGTTACGACATACGACCGTATGTGCCACAATGTATAATATATAATACACAATATATAATATAATAATGTATAATAAAAATAAAATAGGACTCGAAACACTACCTTGAGAAACTTCATATTCAATTATACTTACTTGACTTGGAATATTATTTAATTCAACCATTTGTTTTTTGTTATATAGTTAACTTTTAAACCAATTTAGACTTAAATTATTAATACTAAAATTAGGTAATATCAGGAATAAAATGTCATGATTTACTGTATCAAACGCTTTAATTAAATCTAAGAAAACGGCTATTACTTTGTTGCTGTTATCTAACTCATTATATATAAACTTAGTCGTAATATGAAGAGCATCTTCTGTGTCTATTCCAAGTCTAAATCCATATTGGTTTTTTGATAAAAGTTTGTTTTCTTCCAGAATTGTAATTAATCTTAATTTAATTATCTTCTCAAATATTTTAGAGAAATTATTCAACAAAGATATTGGTCTGTTATTATTCAGATTATTAAAATCCCCCCCTCTGAAGAGATTTAATCACTGCTAATTTTAATTTATCTAGAAAAATACTTTGCTGTATATTTAGATTATAAATATAAACTAACGGATTAACTATAAATTCAATAATATATTTTAATAATTTTTTTGTTACCTTATCCTACCTGGTGCAGTATCATCTTTACAATTATTTACAAGTTCTACAACTTCTGTGTTTTTAATTCTGTTAAAAAACATTTTATCCTTATAAGTAGTATGACAAAAATTGTAATTATGGTTTAACGTTACATTACTTGAGTTCATAGCTAATTTCTTTCTGTCGTTAGTAATAAATTCATTAAATTATAAAACACCATTTTTGGGTTTACAGATACAAATAATTTTCCATTACTTATTATAGTTTCAATTTTATCATTATTATTAGTTTTGGAGCCCGTTATTTTATTTATTAGTTGCCATGTTAATTTTAGATTATGAGAGATCATAGATCTTACTTTTAAATATTTTTATCATCCAATTTTTTTTTTTTTTTTTTGAAATCTTATAATATTAGTGTAATTATTTTTATTTTTATTTTTAGTATAATTTATAATATAAGGCTAACTTTATGTTATTAGGACCTTTTTTACATTATGATAAAATTGATTGCTTATGGTGTGTGGAGGAACGTATCTTCAAACATTTTCATCATTATACGTCTCACAGTTTCTGAAATGTTTCTGTCCACAAGTCTGGATAACTGAAGTACCCATTCATGAAAAATTAAAATATATAATTTAAAATTTATTTATTTATTTTGAAATTAATAATATGATAGTTATTATTATTATTTCATATAAATAATATAAAATGTATAATACAATATTATTGTTTGGCAACGAATTTAGATGTATATATATAATCTAATAGTTAGCCTTCCTTAGATATTATGAATATAGGTTAAGTACAAGTAGACAAAATAAAAGAACCTAAATCATGTTTAACAATACATATAATATATATATATATATATATATATATATATATATAATTTAAAAATTTACAATACTATATATATATATATAAATTGACATAGCCGGTCTATAATACAATTAAGTTGTGCCTATATCTAATATAATTTTACAAAATGAAATAATTACACAAAAGACCTACGACAACTTTGTTATATCATGGTATATCCAACTGGAACACACGTTTCTCACAAATAACTAATGGAACACAAATAAATATCTTTTTTCGTAAAACGTGATTTTCGCCTATACGATGTTAAAGTATATTTAAATATCAAAATGAACAAAATCATCAAACAAAGATAAATCACACCGTTTTTCGGATCGAATTTGGTCGTCAACCTATCTGCTGTATGTCTCGGGACGGATTCGTTCTTCGACTCGACTATTTTTCGCAAGGCGATATCGTAATGGACATTGTCCCGCGATAGTCCCGATGCCAATACACTTTAATTTCCTCGCTTAAACAATTATGTTAATATTAACAGATTTATTTTACAATATTAACAACTCATAACACCACAGAAAAAATAAGCATATTAGTTTTAAAACTAGATCATTAATGTTGTTGATATTAACAAAGTGTGTGATCTACCAACATTATATGTGACTCAATGACAGAAATTATATTTATTTATAAATAAATATATAACGTCAATATTATAATCTTAATTACATTTATTAAAAATAATATTAATTTCAAAGTAGTTAACTTATAATTAGGCGAAATAATTGTTTGTAAAAAAGGTAAAATAGATACATTTAAAAAAGGTCACACTTATTATCAAGGATACACTTATTTTGAAAATTGAATAAGTTTATGATTTTAATAATGATCTTTTTAATGTTGGCACCATGTTTACCACGAAAATAAAATTTCCCCTTAAATAATTTTTGTTTAATATTAGACAAGAATATTAACTATAGTTTGTTGTTAATACTATATTATACTAGTACATAATATATATATATATATAAATGTAACATATTAGTATAATATTAAAATATAATTATTATAATGTTCTATGGTAAAGCTTAACACATCATGAAAATAAGACTATAAAATAAAAATCAATGAAAAACTGTATCTTCTTTGATTTTTATTGTCCCAGAGTTTAGAAAAAGTTGCAAACAGTGTCAATATTATAGTGTATGTGGAAATTATAATGTATTATAAAATATAAATATCTAAGACAAATATAATATATGTACCTCACTATTTTTAACTGTTTTTGTTTGCAACTGTTTTTCAACATAATCTAGTTATTTAGAATTTTTGATTGGCCATGGTAAGTCATTTGTTAATTCAATTTGTGCTAAAGAAGTGTTCATTTCAAAATTATGAGCAGATATCTGAGTTTTAATTTAATCAATAGAATATGATAAAACTTTTAGTTCATATTTTATATTAGTTAAAGCAAATTTAACAAAATTTCTGAAATCTAACATAAAGATGGACAATAATTAATAAAAATTTATTGTAGCAAATCAAATTTAAATTTCCGTCAGTTTCTCTATTGCTTGAATATTCGTCTAGTGAACTTACTTTTATAAATAGTATTTTGTATAGAATCAATGAAATTTCCAACTAGTGAATAAACTGCAGAATCAATATGAGCATTTTGTATGCGATCTAAAAAGTTAAATATTTTATTTAAATATAATAATGAAAATGATATTATTATTATTTTTAGAATATAATTTTTTTAATTTAAGGAAGAAATTGAAGTCATTTGATGATCTGAAGTACAGAAATATATATATATAAATATAAATATATATATATATATATATATATATATATATATATTAATGACACAATGATACATAATTAATTTTTATCATTGAAGTAATTTACTAAACATAGATGAAAGAATTTGATCATTAATTTTAAATCGATTCAAAACAAAAACTGGGCTTTTGTTTGGCGTGTAAGATGGGTCGCTATTGTTGTCATCGTGATCTAGAAAATTATAATTTAAAACATCATTATAGCGTTGTACAAAAATATTAAATTGAATTAATTTACCTAATTATGTCTATTAATGTATATACAATAATATATATTGTATACACTATATATATATATATATATATATATATTGTATAAATTGTATATATTGTGTATATATAAATAATTACCTAAGCTATCTGATAAAACTGGTGAACTAAGATTTTTTTTTAAATTTTACTATAAATGTTGTCTCGTCTGTAAAAGATAGGTCAGAGTTTATCCATGTTTTTAATAGCTTTGTCATTTGCTTCTTTAAGTGACGCTAAAAATTAAAAAAAAGAAAAAGATAAGTTAAACAAAATTATAATTATGTAATAAATATACACACTATAAATCTTTGATGATAATTTTCTAGTAGGATAGTAGTTAAATTTTGATGAATTAGGATTTGATTGTAATTTAATCATTTTACTTCTATTTTTCATTTTATCCTTTGGCCAAGCATAGAAACCATTGCAAAACCAACTATGTGATACAGCAGCTACACAATTGTCATTAGTAAAGGTGACAACAAGCCACATCTTAATGTCTGAAATAAAATTAATCGTTTACTAATTTATTATAAAAATAACTAATTTATTAACTATGTGGTTTTCGGAAATATCCATGTGATTAATGTTATTGTTCTGACGTTTCGAAACCGTTGCAGGTTCCATCCTCGGAGTTTTGTAGTACATGTCTGACTGTCGCGACTACATTGATCGGTTCACCTGTTTCTGACTGGCATTTATACGTTTACTGACTCCTCCTCCACTTTGCGTTGTAGCGCTGTCTGGTGACATTTTTTCTCTTGTTCTTTGGCACTCTACGCATGTTGTTCTTCCTTTTCTGCATCTGCATTTTGGTGTCGTGTCAATATTAAATTTTACTTCTTTGTTTGGTGTTGTTGTTTTGTCCTTCTGGATGTTCATATTTGTTGGATGTTTTTTTATTTTTTGTTTTCTTGCTTGATGAATTATTGATTTCCAAGTATTACTTATTTTCCATCCATCTTTGTTGAAATTTTCTGGGCATTTTTCTATTTCTATAGCTTCTTTTATCATTCTTTTTCCGTAATTCATTTCTTTGTTCAATATTTTTGCTTGGCTTAAATCGATGTTGTGTTCTTTTTGTTCGACGTGTTCGGCTACTGCTGATTGTCTTATTCTCCTGTAATCCACGTCTTTTTCATGTTCCTTTAATCGTACTTCAATAGCTCTTCCAGTCTGTTCTATGTATGACTTTCCACACGAACAAGCTATTTCATAAACTCCTGGGGTTTGCATTTCTGATACTTTATCTTTCGGGCTTTTGAATATTGATCCTATTTTTGTATTGGTGTTAAATACGGTTCTTATATAGAATTTTCTTGCTATTCTTGATATTCGGTCAGTTACTCATTGTATATATGGCATTAGTAATATTCCTTGTATAGTACATTTTTCTTCTTTATCTATCGTATTATTCCTGTTTTTCAGTAATAATTTCAGTAATAATTTTTTCTCGCACTTAATATTTACTAGACTACTAGTTTAATTCTACAGATTTTAACTTAAATATAATTCAAATTTTTAAATTACCTAATTATCATAGTACAGTACAGAATTATTTATTGTTATTATGTTTGAAAATGCATATTTTTCAAAATACTATAACGAGTATGAAATAATTTAAATTATTTACAACTATTTAGACCGTGAAATATTATGTTTTTTTTCTTATGACAAAATATTGATACATAATTTATAATTAAACATTAAAAATATTTTATGACACATCTCATTTCAAATCAGAATCAAATAATTATTTTTTTAATGACATTTTTTAAAAAGACAAAAGTAAATGAATTATAGCGAATGGAATATTAAAAGTCGACAATTTAAACTCATTTAACAAACATAAAATGGGAACTGATCGTACTCGTAGAAAGTCATATACTGATCAGTTGCTACCACACAAAAGACAAATTTTCTCAAAACATGATTGTATCCTTTTGTACCAGTTATGTTCGAATAAGAAAGTTGCTATAGCACTCCTTGCATGTATTGGTAAGTCGTCGTTTTTTTTTTTGTTTATTGTGTTTTAATTCACCAATTTATGGACTGACTCTGATAAAGTTTTGGTACAAGAACTATATACAAGCTGTTATAAACAACATACTATTTAATCATAAATTTCATTTTTGTAGGTTTGATAATTTTGAAGGAACAGAGAATAATAACGCATGTGGTCACGAGATGTTTGTTTGAATATTAAAACATATGTATAGTCGTCTCAGATCTATAAAATTAAATAGTGTTTTCAAAAAGTACACTCCGATACACAATGTCCGTTTATAAATGTAATATAATATATAATAAAATTCAATATATTTTACCGCTTTACGGATTTCATTTTACACGATTCACAGGAACTATTCAAACACGACAAATTAAATATTTTGGAAACACGTTAAAATTCGATTGTTTTTAACTTGATCGAGAATAATACCTTGATGTTTATATTATTTTAATAATTCTCTATACAAAATATATTGACATTTACTAAAAAAATCTCGAATAGCTTTAAAAATATAATATTATTACAATATCGTATCGTTCTGTGGCCACGAAACTGGAAAAGCTATTATTATTTTTAGCTTTATTATATATTATTAAAGAATGCGTTGAACAATTTATTCATATTTTTTTCCAGGAATTCATATTCAAAAATGACGAAATCACTAATTTGAATGTATTCGACTTTAAGGTAATTTAAATATTAGATTAATTAGATTTGATACATAAACTTTTTGTGTTAATCATTTTTATTTCAAATTTTATTTTATATTAATGGAAATTCTATGTTTCCACATTTATTAAAATATGAAAACATAATAAAAAAACATTGAAAATACAGAACTAAACTAATAAATTACCACATTTTATAATAAAATAAAATTAGGCAACCAACTAATGTTATAAAACGAATAATTAAAAAGACTACATGGGGGTGATATAACATAAAATATAAACAGTGGAATATAAACAATTTAATGTAAATTTTAAATAATTTTCACGTAGACTTTGAATAACTAAATGAAATAAACGAAATTCCAACACAGGACACCAAATTTCAACTCGTTGATATTTTGCCGATTTCAACGAATATCATATACGGCCATATTTGTTATCGTATTCTACGAGGTATTTTTTCGGTAAGTCAAGTTGTTTTTGTAGAAATTGTACATCAATCATAAGCATATTAGCTAATTATTAATAACTGTCCCCATTTATACGTATCAAAAAGCATTTATATGTGTTGAGCACTTACAAATTATAATTAGCGAATATCACATTTAATTATTGAACTGATAAGGATTGAATAATTCTCCATAATAATTCTCAATAATAACCATCTCTGTTAAATCAATTGATAAAATAAAATAATTAAATTATTTCACGTTTGAGCTAATCGATAAATATTGCATTTAAAAACTGTACATAAATATAAATACAACAATACAGCAATAATATTTTATAAATTACATTATTTATTGCTGTTCCTATCTAATATCCCTATTTTGTATTAGGATCATTTGTCAAATATTCACAACGAAATCGACAGTCAGACTAAATATGTTTGGTAAAAATTTTTGTTTTTTTTATAAAAACTAAATACAATATACATTTTAAGAAAAATGTAAAATTTTATTTCATTATTGATAATAATTGATTCTTTATACAGCGCGTCACGAATATAACTAACGAAACACTCCGTAACACGACATGTAAAATTTTTGAGGTAAATAAAATATATTTAAATTTGTGTTATCAAATTTTTTTTTATATTATATTAAATTGTAAGCGCACTGATTATTAACTGTAACCCAACGTATAAATATATATATATATATATATATTATTAATATAATGAATAGGATTTTTTAATTAAGTATGTTTATCATTTCTTTGATGGTTGAATAACATATTTGTTCGAATCGTAATTATCATCGTAACATATTCTACAGATCCCGTTTGTTTTCAGGCTAAGTTCAATAATTTCTTAACGTTGTCAAAAACTGTGACTAAATTTGAGGTAAAAATTATACGTGCTACTATAAACATCACAATACGTTAACGGTTATATAAGGCGATTTCATTTCATTTCAGAGTGATCTACCATCTATTTATAATGAAATCAATCGACGTGCCGACATATTGTGTTCGGTAAGAATTATATTTACGATTATTTTCTATTCAAACAACAAAGTGTTTTAGCTGTAACTGTTTTATATTCGTTAGATAGAGAACTTACTTTATGATCTATTGTTTTTGTAGGATAACTATACGGATTTCTGGATACTCCACAGGACCATGGCTTTTTTTAAGGTAAAGCATATTTAAGCGTTATTTCACGTTAAATTTTACATTTTAACTAATACAAATTGTTATGTATCTTTTTGCATAACAAATTATAGTGTAGAATTTAATATATGACATAAATAAAACGAAGATTATTAATTTTTTAATATTTTGTGTTTTGCCTGTGAACGCTGTTTCATTACGGTAATGAAATTGTGTCAAATTAGTACCTTATTTGACGCGTTTCGCGGTAATACCGGTAGTTGCCTGAAACCAAATCCAAAACTACCCTATGTAAAATGGCAACAAAAATTCTCGATATACCCGTTTTGGACAAAAATAATTATTGTAGTTAAGAAATCAAAGTGTAACGCGAGACATAATATTTTGCTAATATTTTACTAATATTTATTAATTTATCAGTTATAATTGAAAGAAAAGTATGTATATTTATTTAAATTTAAATATTAAAAATGTTGATTACATTCAAATCCTATATTATTAACTTCTAAAAAACTAATAATCTTATTATTTGTAAATCTGACTCATTGAAATCTATATCCTTCAATTCTTTAAGTTTTCCAACATTTGTTACATAATTATTTCTTTCATTGCCGGCCGGAGAATAAACAATAACAACATAAAGTTTATTTTCCTTAATCTCTATATCAACAGCCATTGATGTTGTATTGTTCCAGACGACTTGTGTAAATTCATCTGCAATAAATAAATTATTATATAACAACATTATATTCATTATAATTTAATTGAAATTAAAAACCACTTTTTATTATAAAAATAATTTTCTCCGTAAAATGAAATTATAGAGTTCACATGTAATGAAATGTGTACCAGAAAAGGATTGAAAAACCTATTAAAAGATATTTAAAAAGTTTGATTTATTCTTACAGTAATCTAACTTAAGTAAAAATTATTTTTAAGTTAACTCGCAATATCTATACGATAATAACAAGAGTTATATGTCAAGAGATAATATACAAATTCGTTTAAAACACATAAATGGGAAATGTGGAGTAAACATGATATGTAAATGTATGATCAAATCGTCTTTACATTTATATCATCATTTTTTTATATTAAAATTAACAGATATAATAACAGCTTGTAGTAATAAATTTAAAATTAAACCGATACACATTGACAAAAAATTAAACTTCATGTTTATTGTAGGGAAAATATTTACGCCGCTCGATTGACAATAGTTGATGCTTGTTTCTATATTTGATATGACAAAAAACTAATAACTCCAAAAATATTATTTTGAACATCATGTGTTCAGATTAATATATACCTGCATTGGTAGATGATGGTTCTTCATAGAAATTGTAATTTGCCGATGTAGAGTACCAACCTGCAACTATTCTAACAGCTAAAGGAAAGATTAGCTTATGGTCATCATTGAACTCCAACCAACTTTTGTTCACACCATAAACACTGGGAATATCTGAAGTACTTGCTTCATTCGCAAAATGTATCACTTGACGTCGTGCCTCATGTAACAGCTGAAACAAAAAAAAGTAACGAGTGCATTATATAACTACTGGTTACGAAATTCTGTAAATGACGTTCATAAGATCTATTTTTCTGACACGAATATTTAAAAGTACATAAATATTATGAAACCGAACATGCATGTATCTCTGTATGTGTCAAGTCAATGACAAAATGATAAGCGGGATTTCAGCATATTACGTTTTTTCTGCTTTTAACGTACATAAAATACACGATGTCCCGTTTCATCAATTCAGAAAAAAAAATTAAATACATGTCCCCGTAGAAGTTATTAATGATACACAAGTATTAATAATTTGGTAATATATTGATTTAAAATTATGGCAAGTTAACTTACGACGATTACTATTCTAACCAAAATTTTAAAAAAATTAATTATCTCACGTTTTGATCGAATATCAGAGATTCTGCACCGTGTAATTTCCGAAAGTAGTTATGTACATTTAAAATGTAAGAATAAAAATTATTCTTATCTGCAAAAATATAATACATTTATGTACATAAACATGATAAATAAATTCACCTACTCGAAAACATATCTATTTCTCTAATAAATATTAATAATTATTTCCTATTCCGTTATTCCCGATTTGCTAATGATCCCGTAACAACTCGCCTTCCAAGCTAATATTAGGAACAGCTAATCCCGGTCCAATAATCAATATAAAAGATACAAAATATCTTCTAATGGCAATCATGTTGAATCTGAAAATACAAAAAGTTTTACGACTATTGAGTTCATGAGATCATGCCGTAACGAAATATAATTCACATACCGATGAAGAATAATTGACATTTCAACTTCTTTTGGAACGTAAGTTGTGTCAAATATCAAATTTATACAACTACAATAAACTGAGATTACGTAGTGTAATTAACACTTACTCATAAAAACTTTGTATACGTAGACACATCTCATTTGCCGTCTAACGTTTTTCGTTTTTTAATTTTTAAATACACACCTATATAAACAGTGCTCTTCTAACAAAGTAAATAATTACGATTTTCAAAAACATAATGCACAATGTTATATTGTTTGCTACGCAGAATCATATGATATAGTCTTGTTTGTATGAAATCATTTGTTAGTTAATAGTATAGACATTTGAATCAATATTTACGATTTTTCAAAAACAACACGTCCTGTAGTATATTTTATATTTTACATAATTTATTATAAAGATCTGTATATAACATGATTAGTTACTTTTGTTCAGTCATCTTAAATCACGTGACTAAAAAACAATTCAAATTTTTATTTTTTAATTCTTCAAATATTTTATAAATAAACGGTACAAATATTTTCGTTTGAAATAGTTGCTCACAATGGCGGAACTTGGATTTTTGACACCCCGGGAAAAATGTTAAAATTACGCCCGATCTCCTATAACGTTTTTATGTTTTAAACATTATAATAAGCTTCCAAAAATCAATCCTCGTTTTACATCTTCCCCCTAGTTCCAGTACTGGTGGCTCGAAGGGACTAAGGAGTATTATTTGTGTTTTATACTAGTTTTTTCTACGTCAGAACTCGGTAGCGGTCCGGCAGATCACCACACTATTCATACGACATTATTATTCATTCATTGTATTAATTATTGATCTACATAAATCAGTTCCTACGATTATATATATTTTGCCTCCTCGTTATTATACAGAGAAGGATATCATCGACTTATTTTTTTACTTGAAATTGAATAATTCACACCATTCCACGTGTAATACGCATTTCAATGTATAGTCAAGCACCAGATGTTATTTACATACTGTACGCTTTGAATGCGGCGTATTGATTATATTTTTTACGCGTTACCTACACAATAACCAAATGTGCAATTTAGCAATTAATTTTTGTGCCGATTTTCGACAAATTAAAAATTGTTTACAGTAATATCATGATACTAAATACGTGAGAAAATTTAAAATATGCAAATTGAATTTTTAAAAAAAAATTGTAAACCAAAATTATCGATCACTTTTTGTATCCATCCATTGTAATGAAATTATTGATTATGAAAATTATAACATAAATTTATTTTAAATTTCAAAAATATTGGTTGAATTTAAACTTCTTCAAATTTTTTATTGGTTGGAGGTTGGATTAAATAATTTAACTCGTTGCTACTTATTGTACGGAACAGTAGGCTAACTGTACAAATTAACAACACCAATAATACAAAGAATATGAAGATAAATAACAAATTTTAAAGCCTGTATTCCAATAACTAATAATTTATTTATACTTTACTTCAATTATACAAGACGAATTGCAATATTGTTCAACGTATGTAAGGTTATAAATACGTTTTTTAGTATCCTATTATAACTGACCTTTAGAAATATAAGTCTCTCAAAACTTCTATTTAACAATAATTTAGTAATAATGAATAAAATTATGATAGTTATTAATCCAAAAGGTAGTAGTCTTATATTACACAATGTTTTAACACTACTATACCTCAATCATCAATTTATTACATATTTTATTGTTACATTATTTTACATTCATGTATTAGATACTTACTCAAGTATGCTAGATTTTGTTGGATATTTGAAAACGTTTAATTTATCAAATAGTTATACATAAAAATCTTAATAATTAGAATAAAATAATTTTGAAATATATATATATATATATAAATGGATGTGAAATTAAACATACAAATATACGTATTCTCTAAGAATATATAATTTTTCTAACTTAAAAAAATTGATAATTTAAATTTTTTGTAGTTTTTAAGAATGATGCGTATTGTTATATTTT
Source organism: Schlechtendalia chinensis (assembly GCA_019022885.1). Lineage (NCBI taxonomy): Eukaryota > Metazoa > Arthropoda > Insecta > Hemiptera > Aphididae > Schlechtendalia > Schlechtendalia chinensis. The sequence goes on from CM032339.1 coordinate 48,892,397, forward strand.
GTATTTATTAATTATAGGTAAAAGTAAATTATTTTAATAAAATACATACCGAGTAAAAGAAAACCACATCTAATTTAAAATTACATATTGCAATGTATATCTGTATATTGAATGCTTGTGCACAAATTCAAAACTCAAAAATAAAACTAAAAGCAAATTACATATTTAGGTAATATTCATACAGCACCAAGGTTATAAAAGCATAATGATACATTTTAATTTATAAGTGATCATTTGTCGACCTTTTTCACCGAAAATCCCAAAAAACCTAAAAAATAATGGGTATCCTGTGATGGCAACGACGACATTGATTGTAACAATAAATTCAGATTTTAATTGTTGGTCAAAGAATAATTATGCACACAATTATATTACGAATAACAATACTTGTCATCTGACGAACGTAGTCAATTAGTAATAATACAGATAACATATATGTAAATTGTGGTAATAAAATAACCACCAGATATATAGCACTAGTATGAAATTATATAACATAAAAACTATTTTAGTGAAAAAATAAAGCTAATAACATAAACTATTACTCATTTATTGTAAAAATTATGAAACTATTATTTCCTATCATTTATATATTTATAAGCCCGGTTTTAAAAGTATTACCAAAAGTAATGCAAAATAATTACCCTTTTCAGTCTTCAATGATTTACTTTAAAATGAATATATAGACAATGTATTAAATATTTATTTGTATGATTTATGATATTTCTTATTTGACGATATATGTGTATGAAAATCAATTTGAATTAAATAATTAAAATTATTTAACTATATTGTTTTAATTTTTTTTCAAGGTATTAATCATATGGGACAAAAAAATATCCCTCTACATGTCTATCTCATGAAGTAAAAAATATATCTAATTTTTTTTTAAACAATTTTTCCCAGTTTATACTTATAATAAATAATGTAAAATATAACAACACAAAGCATAATATTTAAATATTATATTATTTTAATGTACGTGACTATTGTTATGAACCCCTTGTTCATACACTGTATGTATGCTGACTTAAGCATAATTGACTGCCGTCGCACGGTCGTGTTTGAATGTGCGACGACAGTCGTGTTCCGATGTAACAACACACACAGTGTCAGTTCTAACACTAAGATAATTCATATTTGTATATATATATATATATATATATATATATATATACTAACTGACTCAATAAAACTATATTAACTTTCACATCTTCGGAGTAAAGTAATTTCGCCATACCAGGACCCTTATACTACCAAATTCCTCGACCGAACGATCCAACCGAACAGGTTGATACAACAAGTGACAGAGATTTTAACTCGGCACACAATAACTGTAACAACAGTGCTCCCAATAACTGTTAGCAACGGTGCTCACAACACTATAACTAATGAGAATAATTAATACCTAATATTTACCACAGATTACAATAAATATAGAAGTAAATAATACATAATTATCTTTTCAAAGCTAGTATTTTATTTGTACATATATGTGAATATATTTGATTTTTATTTTGTTATGTGGTGAAATAAAATATATATTGTACTTTTATAAATGTAGAATTAAAAAAAAATTACAAATTGTTTATACAGTTATTAAACTGAAGATAACCAGGTGTAATCTTGCAAGGTACATTCAAATATTTGTATTATTTTTTTTTGTGTTATATTTTAAATTTAAAAATAAATAAAATAGTAATTCAGCAATTCAGTAATTCATATATTTTATATATTATATAATCAGTTGTAATTTACATATATTTCTAAAAATTTAAACTCAAAATTCCCAAGGGATGGGGTGCAAACATTTCTCTGGCACCTCCACATTGGAATTCTGATATTTATAGAACTATTGAGGTACAAACGTCAAAACTTGAATAACAATCAGGTACAAACGATTGGTAAAAGTTTAATCTCAAAATTCTCAAATGGGGATGCAAGCATTTCCCCGGCACCCCCCCAATGAATTAGAGATAATTCCGTAACCATAGAAGTACAAACGATGGGACTTGAGGTACAATTAGGTAAACACAAATTTTAAGGGGAGGGGGGGTACTGGAGAAATAGACCTGTTCAATAGTCGTGTAGAAGTGTACCCCGCAACTGTTTCTTACACCACACGAAGCGTTCATCTCGTTAATCAACTCGTTGACGCGCACGCGTGAAAGACGCGAATGATATACATACGCGTCAGCCCGGTGTTTGACAAAAAAAAAAAAAAAAAAAAACGAGTCGAGTCATATAGAAAAACAAAGTATAAGATATAACCATTATGTACCAAAAAAGTTTAACATTTTGATCCTTAAATGTTATTCCATACTCGAACATAATAACAGCTTTCGCTCGGAACCATTAGATGGCCCATATAAGGGCTTAGGGAAGAACTGTTAACACGCAATTTAACACACCGTAAACCATTATCTGATATTTCCGAGCTATACAGAGTGTATCAGACTCGACTGTCATAAATCAAAGGGTCGATTAAACAGGTAATTTGCGACAAAAAATTTCCCCGGAAAGTGTTTCGCAACTTCCTTTTTTTTAGAGTTGTCTCCAATTTTAAGATTTTTTCGTGTTTCTAAGCTTATCATTTTTAAATAGCCATAATTGCTAAATTAACGAAGCAAAATCAAAAATAATTAAACTGGTGGAACGATCGTTGAATTTTCTATAAGGTTATATGATTTACTTGTAGACATATGACCAATAAAAGCATTTTTTCACAAAAAAATACGCTTTTTGTAAAATTTGATTTTTTTGTTGGGGTTAAACTTCCTTTCAAAATCATGACCAGAGGCTTCCACTTTTGGAAAAACTTTTTCAAAACCTCAGTTTTCTAACGGTGGTATCATTTTTTATTTTACTGGAGTAATTAAGGAAGAAAATTGAGTTTGAATGCAAAAAACGTGGGTTTTCTACGAAATCGAGTATTTTACGATGTTATACGACAAGTCTCAATTTGACCATCTGTTGAAAAGGTATAGGCATTGAGTCTCACGTATTTTTTACGTTAAATCGAAAGATGATACTCTGGATTAAACTTTTAACAAATTTTTAATCGCAAAAATATTTCACAAATATTGTTCGAAGTGTCTCCCTTCTTCTCTCATACAGAGCCTAGACCTGCGTCCAATAAACTCCAATGTACGTTGAAGCTGAGCAGGATCATCATTCAACGTCTGGCAACCAAGCCTAATTCTGTTAACTAACTCTTCATGGTCAGATACTGATTTTGCATACACCGTGCTTTTGAGAGTTCCCCAAACGCAAAAATCTAATGGAGTTAGATCTGGGCTCCGGACTGGCCACTTTATTGAACCATTACGTCCTATCTACCTGTATTAACAAAAATAATAGTTTATTTGATAAATAAAAAACGCAACAAGATAAAGTAGGTTGTATTAATGAGTATTCAAGCGATTCGGGAGAAAAACCGGTCCTTATGGTCCTTATAGCTTCCCTCCCATCAGGCCCAGCCAAACATTAGCCCGAAGTTGATGCTGGTAATGAGTAACGATCGTCTCATCAGGATTTTGATCACACCAAACGTAACTATTGTGAAGATTTACAATTCCTAAAAGAGAGAAAAAAATATATAAAGGTGTCTATTTTTTGTATTTTTACGATAAAATCATTGAATTATTGAAGTTTAATGCACTTACCCCCTCGAGTGAACATCCCTTCATCAGTCCACATTAAGTTGTCCCTGAAAACTGCCGTCCTTGCCTGCTATATGTACCACCCTCATATGCTTACAAGTAAACCATAGTACCTTATAGAAAATTCAACGATCTTTCCACCAGTATAATTATTTTTGATTTTGCTTCGTTAATTTAGCAATTATGGCTATTTAAAAATGATAAGCTTAGAAACACGAAAAAATCTTAAAATTGAAAACAACTCTACAAAAAAGAAGGTTACAAAACACTTTCCGGGGAAACTTTTTGTCGCAAATTACCTGTATAATCGACCCCTTGATTTATGACAGTCGAGTCTGATACACCCTGTATAGATTGTTAAAAAAAATAAAACCTTATTCTTTCGGATCGACGTAAACGCTGAGTATTTTATTTTTATTTTCGACGATAAAAATAAATTAAATATTAATCCGATCGTTGATTTTTCTTTTGAAATCTTTTTTTAGATTCTGAACGAAATGAAGTATGTTGTTTTTGACAATTACGTGATGTTTTTCTCTTCGTACAGTATTCTACACATCTTTAACCATTTTTTTAATTGTTTCAGCTGTATAAAGAAGTATAACTATATATATATATATCTTCAAACATTTCTATAAATAAATAGAAATTTTTTTATTTTAATGAAATTAATTCAACACACGGACAAAAATACGTTTTATAAACATTTTTTTTTCTTATTGTATACAAAATATAAGAATACAAACTTACGGTTAACTTTATTAACATTGAATAATGAGCATTAACACAGAACAATAATAATTTATACAATTAACAAATCATCTGTTTTAATTAAACTGTCTCGAAAATCGTCACCCGACGAAAATATTCGAATTTTAGTAATACGAATTAAAATCATATTTATATTTTACTCGTATGCTTTAGTTTTGTAAATGGAACACAACGTGGTTGTACTTTGTCCTGCTTCTTAGTTCGATAAAGTTAGACTATGCTTCACCGAACAAGACAAACGTGTTCGTTTAATATCTCATTTTGTATCCATACTATTGCGTTTTACAACATTTTTGCAAACAGTCCATTTTGAACGGTCCATTGATCATTTGCCGGCTTCAATACGATTTTGATATCAGATACCCGTACTTATAATTGTCATTATTCGTCTTGTGTTTTTTGTTTCTTGCCATGCCGTCCGCTTCATTGTCGTGTTCGTCATTCACGTCATCGATTTTCCTCTTAATCGCCGCGTTGTTTTTGACAATTTCACCGAGTCTAATGCATAAGTTCTCGACGTTTTTCTCGGTGGCAGTTGTAACAGGGAAGAGTCACATTGACGACGGCAGGATACACAAAGGTTATCCTGCTAATCTAAGTAATCGGAGTAAAGAACAAACGGTGAAGAACCGCACGGGAGATAAGAACTAGGAGGGTAAAAAGTGCGGTTCTCGATAGTCAAAACGAGGAGAGCGGCGACCAACCGAAGGGACGGGCTCACGACGACCGAGAGTATATATGGAGGTGCCAGTAACGTTGTAAAAAAAATGTTCTCCCCGACGTTCAGTACGGTTTCAGACCCAAACATTCCACAGTGCACCAACTTCTCAGGGTCACTGAACACATAGCCGACAGTCTAAACAGGAAGCACCACACCGCGATAGTCCTCCTCGACGTTCAACAGGCGTTCGACAGGGTGTGGCATGACGGTCTGCTATACAAAATGTCCCACCTCAACTTTCCCCCCTACTTGATAGGCGCGGTTAGGTCCTTCCTCTCGGGACGATCCATCAGGGTCAAAATTGGTGACTCCCTCTCAGATCCCCGTCCCATCACGGCTGGGGTCCCACAGGGTGCAAAACTCTCCCCCGCCCTTTTAACATTTTCTGCCACGACATTCCTCAACGCGAAGGCATCAACACGTTCATCTACGCCGACGAAGTGGCCGTCTCCGCAACGACCGCTCAAATCGATCGCTGCACCCATCTCCTGAACATCCATCTCCAAGATCTTAATGACTAATATAACAGTTGGCGGTTTGCCATTAACAAGACCAAAACGGTTGCGGTATTCTTTTCAAAAAGAAACCGCACCCCCCATCAAGGTATCGTAATCGATGGCCACCCCATCGATTGGAGCTATTCCGCCAAATATCTCGGCGTCACTCTCGACCGCAGGCTCTCCTGGTGCAGGCACATCAGGATTACACGAGGCAAGGCCTACGGAGCCTTCATCCAACTTAAGCCTTTTTTCAACAACAAAGACGTGTTACCCGCGACAAAACTTCGCGCCTTCTCAGCAATCGTGAGAAGTATCTGCACCTACGCCATCCCCGTATGGGGAGCGGCCGGTGAAAACCGTCTCAAGCCAGTTCAGGGCTGTTTTATGAGACTACTGAGATCCGTTCTCCACATCCCATGGTACATTAGGTACTCCCAGATCATCAAAGAAATCCGCAAATTACCTCCTCTGCAAGCCGCTCCAATCTTTGCAACTAGACTTCGCAAATCGGTCGTTTTGCACCCTAATTCTTCAATCGCTGCATCCGCAAACTTCGTCCCTAAGTCGTACGACTGGGTACGCCGTCCCTGCTCCTTAGTGGAACACCATTCCGTTCTGCCAACTTGACGACTGTAGACACACGCATGTGTGTCTATGAGTCGTAAGTTGTGTTGCATGTTTTTTTTTTGTTTTTTTTTTTTTATTTGTTTGTATTTGTTTTTTTTTTTTTTCTCTTTCTCCTCGTGTTTACATTAGCTTCGTAGCTAACCCTCCCAGCTTCGTCTTACGCGCGAGTGCCTCACTGCTCAACCCTACGAGTTAGTGATGGCCACCTTTTACTCCGCACATACCTCTTTTCTCCTTTTCTTCCCACTCTTCTTTCTTCGTTTTTTCATTAAGTGAATAACTTTTATTGTTGGCCCCAGGGAGGAGTTTTTTAGCCGGTAGGCACCACTTCATGGTGAATCCGGCACTACCTCCGGCTTTTTCATTACGGAGGTGTCTTATGAAGATTTCCTCCTCCCCGTTTCAAAAAAAAAAAAAAAAAAAAAAAAATGTTGTGAAACTTCTCCCCTACATCTCCGAAAAAGATTTCTTCTATTATTCGCTCCCCAAAAAATTGCAAAGCTCCGGGTAAAGACGGTATAAGGAACAACGTACTAAAAACACTTCCAGGGAAACATCTCATGGCAATCGGCAATATCACAAACGCCGTCATGCGCTTCAAATATTTTCCCACCGCCTGGAAGGATGCCACCGTTATCTGTCTTCCCAAACAAGGCAAACTTCTTAACTCCCCCTCTTAACTAACCCTTCAATCGCTGCATCCGCAAATTTTGTCCCCATGTCTTACGACTGGGTAAATCGTACCTGCTCCCTATTGGAACACCCCTCCGTCCTGCAACTTGACGACTGTGTTGTTTTTTTTTTTTCAAATTCCACTTTAGCTTCCCAGCTAAAGCTCAGCTTCGCTTTATGCACGAGTGCCTCACTGCTCAGCCCTATGAGTTAGTGGTGGCCACCTTCTTACTCCGCACACAACTCTGTGACGTAATATATTACATACCGGGCTCGGTGGACTCCGCTTCTTGTTGTCGGGTGGGTGCGAGGACCGTATCGGTCCAATTGTTTATTTTTGTATCGCATGTAGTGTGATAATTATATTCCTAATATTTAATATGTCGACAGTCCAACCGTAACCGCTGTCACGATACGGTTTGTGTCTCTCACAACCCGTCGATTTCATTTGATTAATTATTATTCAACTAACTTTTATCAAATATGTTACAACAAAAACATGGAGTAGTTTTTCTTTTCGGTCCCCGCGGCGAATCTGCCGACGGGCAAGATGTTTGGACACACATTGATGTAATCGCATCAATACGGGTAACTATACGCATGTATATATGTATCTAGATATAGTGTATGACTTGGCTAAACTGATCGTTATTTCTATATTTCTTTATTTTCTCCTATTTTCTATTCTTTGTGTTTTTATTTATTTATTTAGTCATAATTTTCCATGGACCAGAACCCCGTATCGCATGTGGGATTCTGGTCTGTGTATCAGAGCGAGCGTACTCGTGTGGAAACGATGAAAATCCTCGTGGCTCGGACCCCCTTGTCTCGGCACGGGGTTGGCGACCCGCGTTGGTAATTCGTGGTCGACCACATGACGTTCGTCTGACGTGTAAAAGTCAGCGAACAGTCACAATATGTATAATACAATATATAAATATGGTCAATGCCAATATTGGATATTTATATTATGCAACAATAATCGTTACGTCTTAATGGTAATCAATGATGAATTTAATTAAAAGTCGAGTCGTAATGTTATTTATATTTCGTGGGTTGCTACGATTTATTAATAACTAATAATATTAACGGTTCAATATGGACTCTTTTAATTGTATAGCGTAGTACACGTATCACGATAATTACGTTCTCATTATGTCCAAAAAACCGTTTAAGTGCGGTACCAAAAAAAGATAAAAACCGTATTTATTTATTAATACTGTCTATAGTATGGAATATGCTCCTACATATCGTGTGTATCTATATTGTATGTGTTATTCATTATTATATTAAATAAAAACTGGTTTTAAAATCCTTCTTGTTTGTTTCCATTCTTGTTGGTCATATAATAGTTATAAATACGTTCCCACGAACTGGTGACTCAAGACATGTTATTTTAAGTAATATATTTCTTTTGCTTAATGCCAGAGTGTTGACTGATGCAGGATCATCGTCTTTCTCATTTTTCCATCGTGGCTGTGTGTGCAGACATCAATTGGGCTGTGTTTCATCAGCGACATTACATCCATCAGCGTTGGTGTAGCCCCGACCGCCGTGGGGACAGACAGAATGAATGGCGGATACTGCAGGGTGATCATCCAACATCGATGTATGATAGTTTGTAATTTTAAGTTTTTTGATGAATTACATTTTGTGTACACTTCTTGGTGTGTGTCTCAGTTTATATTATGGTCGAAAAAAAATTGTGAATACATACTGTTATCTCGGTTTAGTAGACAGAACTGTGGCCGGCCTACCTTCCTAGACTGTAAGTCAGTAGCGTGCGCGCTGCCTTAGTGTACGGTCGTGTCTTCGTTGTGTACTGTGTGTAACGAAAGTTTTGTTAAAGTGTTTATACGATTTATTAAAGTGCTGTTACGATTACTCTTTATTATTTTTCTTTATATATATATATATATATATATATATACTCTTTAATTATATTTCTAACAAATCAGAAGTGGGATCAGGGAAGTCGCGTTCACTTTCCAACAAGAAATTTTCTTATTTTTATTTGTATCGGGTACGGAGTGCAACGAGATTAATTTTTAAACCCGTCTAGTGTTCGCCGAGATTAATTGACACGGTCATTAGTGCAGCCAACCGCAGCAATGATTATTGAGTGTCGGCTTTTGTTATCATTATTTCTTCTCTTTTGGTAAAAGTACGTAAGGTGAATCTTGATATGGATAACTTATCAGATATTCTGAGACAGCTGTTGGAGCTTAACCGGGAAGCGGTGGTTTGAGCATCGGCTCCTGTGTCGTTTTCGGAGGTAAGGGTGATACCAGACTTCGATAAGTCAATTACAATTTTTAACGGCCATGAGACTCCAGTGCAGGCCAAAGATTGGTTAAACGCCGTAGAAGCGTTGGCCGATTTGAATTCATGGTCGGATAAGTTCAGACTGCAGTTCGCCCGGGGAAAAACTGACCGGAGCAGGTTCAAATTGGTTCGCCAGTTCTACGTCTACGTCTTGGGAAGATTTTACCATTGATTTTACTAAAACTTTCGTCGGTTTCACTACTAAGTCCGACTGTTGGGAAAACATGACAGCTCGAGTGCAGGGCAAGGCTGAACGCATAGTAGATTATTTTTATGAAAAATTACGTTTGTGCGCTCCGTTAGATTTGTCGTTCTCGGAGATTAAAGACCATATTATCCGGGGCATCGCTACAAAAGAATTAGCAATTTATTTACTCGGTCGTACACATTTGGATAAACACGCTTTGTTTGATGACATTCGTGAGTATGAACGTCTTATATCTCTACGAGCTGAAGGGGAGCGTTCCATAACTAGTCAATCATCAGCTGGGGTACTACGAAATATTCAATCAAATCTTCGGAGTTACGAGCAGGGATACCGTATGGACAATAAAGGTGCTTTGAATTTCAATAAGGAGGGTGGTGAGGCCAAGATCAAGAAGTTTGAGCGCCAGCCAATTAATAAACATACACTAGATTGGAGCACGAAGTTATGCTTCAACTGTCGTGGTTCGGGCCACATAGCACGAGATTGTCCAAGACCAAAACGGCCTATGAAGTGTACAATGTGTGACTCAGAGCAGCATACACGCGGTAGATGCCCAAGGCGGCACCGTCGACTTCGTATTTATCAGACCATAGAATTACCCGGGAGCCAGACAACGTTAGGGCCAATCCTTTCGCGAAAACGGTTCATATAAATGGTCGAGAATTATCAGGTTTAATCGATTCAGGTTGTTCGACAATATTATTACGAACAAGTGTTGCTATTTTGTGCAGTTTAACAATAAAAAATGTGCAACGTCCGTTATTCGTGGTTGGTAATACAGATCAACCTGGTGCCTCAGCCATAGGGGAGTACAGGAATCATTTCAATTGATGGTGTAGAGGGGGAAGGGATTACCATGTTGGTGGTACCGGATCAGTCTATACCTATAGATGTACTAGTGGGTAGATCCTGGTTAGAGTTACCCCAAGTGAGTTATCGTAAGTCAAATCAAGAGTTTGTGATAGAATACGCTAATCTATGTGAGACGACCCAGACAAGATTCTTGTGCGTGGAAGACATACAAACGCTTTTGGTGCGTGAAGACCACGCTCCATTGCTCGAGAGTGATCTTAGGATTTGGTCAGCAGCTACTAAGGAGAATAAGGAAAATCTCTTACAATTGATTAATGAATTTAGGGATACCTTTGCGGCGGATTTATCTGAATTAGGCTGTACAAATGTTTTAGAGATGGACATCGAAGAAGTGGCAGATAGCAAGCCTGTAGTATCCAAAGCGTATCATACTTCATTAGCAGATCGTGAGTACATTATCAAAATTTTAAAGGAATGGAAGGACTACGGTATTATCAGTGAATCATCCTCTCCATACGCCAGTCCGGTGGTGTTGGTTAATAAGTCAACAAGAGAGAAACGTTTATGCGTGGATTTTAGGAAACTAAATAAACAAACCGTACCAGTGCCTTACCCCATGCCGGAATTCGACAGAATGATTGAAGACTTATCTGTAGGGCGAATGTTTACCACCTTAGATCTGTCTAACGGATATCTACAAGTGCCCTTAACAGAAGCGGCTAAAGATAAGACGGCTTTTGTAACGGAAGTAGGCACTGCACGCTTCGAGAGAATGCCTTTTGGCTTACGGGGAGCAGCATGTGTATTCCAAAAACTTATGAACAATGTATTTGCTGAGGTTGATGTTGTGAAGAGCTATCTAGATGACCTTATAATACCATCTCAAAGTTGGGAGGAACTTTTAAGCAGCTTAAGGTCAGTCTTGCAAGCACTACGTAAAGCCAACTTAACCTTGAAACCGGGCGAAATGTGTCTTTGGGGAAGTAGAACTGAACTTTTAGGGTTTAGAATATCGGAAGGTAAGGTAGAACCAGGTGAGAAGACTGAAGCTATAAAACGTTTCCCTGTGCCGAGAAATGTTCAAGAAGTACGGAGGTTTTTAGGCTTAGCTGGTTTCTTTAGGCGTTTCATTATTAAATACGCTGAAGAAGCAGCCCCCCTGACAAAGTTGACCAAGAAAGATCAAGCCTTTCATTGGGAGATGGAGCAACAGCTGGCTTTTGACAAATTGAAATCTATGCTGTGCGGAAAGCCGGTCCTAAGGATGTTCGACGCCGGCGCAGTAGTGACTCAAGTTCATACCGATGCAAGCTCCAAGGGATTATCGGGACTACTGCTGCAAGGCGAAAACGAAAGGGATTTACACTTGGAGTACGCGGTGAGCAAGAAGACCACAGCTGCAGAAGCCCTGTATCATTCAAGCAGACTAGAACTTTATGCTATCGACTGAACACTGTTACGCCTTAGACCTTTTTTACTCAGTGTGAAGTTTACGGTGTTAACGGACTGCCAGGCATTGATTTATCTTAATCTGAATAAGTCAATTAAGCCACAAGTGGCACGATGGTTCGACGAACTGCAGGACTTTGACTTTGAAATTAAGTACCGTCCAGGAATAAAAATGGAACATGCTGACGCACTCAGTCGTGCGGAGGAACCAGCCGAAGAGGTTTTAGAAGTGGAGAGACAGAGGGGGTCAAAATAAGCGTATTCACGTTACTTACGGTGGAAGAGAGAGTACGGTTTATGCAGGGGAGCGACCCACACTCACGATTGCTGGTATCAATCTTGGAAAAACCAGCGGCGAACAGAACTAAGCATGAAATGTCGCTGGTGGAAAAATTTTGTTTGGTTAACGGTTTAATGTATCGTGAACAAAAGGAGGTACAAAAGTTGGTTATACCTAAGACGATGAGGAAAGGGCTGGTGGTGCAAGCACATGACAAGATGGGACATAGGGGTGTAGCAGAAACCATTTCAAAACTCAGCAAACATTATTGGTTCTCGCGGATGCGGAGGTACGTAAGGGCATATGTCAGATCCTGTATTGACTGTTTAGTTACGAAGAAACTTGCAGGAAGACAGCCTGGATTACTTCATCCTATTCCGCCGGGTAAGAGACCACCATACATTTAGACCACTTGGGTCCCTTCGAGACAAGTTCCAGGGGCAACAGTTATAACAGTTATAACAGCTATAGGCAATAGTTTCTGCTATTACTGATTGATAATTTTAACAAAATACACATTACTGTTTCCGTGCAAGACAACAGACGCTAGGGCAGTAATAGCCAATTTGAAGTCTTTTACTGAAAAGTGGGGACTACCCAGCGAATTATCACGGACAGAGGAACATGCTTCACCTCGCGCTTATTTGAAACCCTTTTGCAGCGCACAAGGAATTAAACATACTCTTAATTCTACACGACATCCTATGGCAAATGGCCAGGTGGAAAGGGCAAATAGGACTTTGCTCTCTCAGTTTTAGCAATACAAGTAGAAGCACAACAGCAGTGGGACAAAAAAGTTGAACGAGGTAGAGAGAGATCTAAACAACGCGGAAAATAAGGCGACTAGGCGGACACCGTTCCAACTACTGCATGGGTATCAACCACGTTACTACGGTGGGGTATTACACAGTTTGACACGAGTACCAGACGACGGAGAAAATCCTAGCAGGTTGCAGGAGGAGGCCAGACAGGCTATTGTGCATGGGCAAGAAGAATTTAAACGTAGGTACGACAAGAAGAGATGGGCAGGTGTAAAGTATGAGCTGGGAGAGCTGGTAGTGATGGAAAGACAACCAATAGCAGGACAGTCGTCGAAGCTTCAGCCCAAATACCGGGGTCCTCTACAGATAATAGTCGTTTTACCAGGAGATACATATAGAGTATCGGACTTGTGCAAGGAAGGAGGTAGAATATTCTCAACGACAGCTCACGTTTCACAACTAAAGTCAGTTAGTATAATGGAGGGACTAGAGGAAGAAGAAGACGATGACAACGATGATAATGGGCAGGAGGAGAACTTGGTGGAAGGCTCAACTAACAAGGAATCTGAAGAATAAGAAAATATAGATGAAGCGGATGGGAAGGATGCGCAAATACTGACTCCAAAGGAAGTTACCACTAAGCGTCCCCAACGTGTTAGGAAGCGACCAATTTTTCTAAATGATTATGTAGATTAAGTACGTGTTGTCTTGTTTTAAATAGATGCACTAGGTTAAGCTAAATTATCCGTTAAATTATTTGAATTATACAAATCTACCGATAGAATATCATCTTTATTATTATTTAATTAGTATTATTATTTTGTTATTATTATTAATTTTTTTTTTCATATATATATATTGAGTTTTGTTCAACCATTGTAAATGAATCCATTCATGAGGACATTCATGGGTGTTGGATGGCCGAATGTTATCTCGGTTTAGTAGACAGAACTGTGGCCGGCCTACCTTCCTAGACTGTAAGTCAGTAGCGTGCGCGCTGCCTTAGTGTACGGTCGTGTCTTCGTTGTGTACTGTGTGTAACGAAAGTTTTGTTAAAGTGTGTATACGATTTATTAAAAGTGCTGTTACGATTACTCTTTATTTCTCTTTATATAATATATATATATATATATATATATATATATATATATATATATATATACTCTTTAATTATATATTTAACACATACGCTCAGATATTTTTTTTTCTTTTGATATTATAATCAAACAATATGAGCGTTCCCACTTGTGAAGTGAGTGCTGTTGTTCCATGTGTAAGTCCGTTACCACCACATTCTTAAAATTAACGAGTCAGGCGCAGCACGCGAAATATGAGGGCCACACACGCGAATAAATGTGGTTTACGAATGGTCCCGAGCGTACGAATCACGACGACTCTAATATCTACTGTACCACGTGGAATATCGAACGTTTACGAATGTAACGGTCGATGAATACCGTGCTGTTGACGGCGGCAGAACAATGACACACTCGCGAACAGGAAATACGCTCGACGAATGCAGACGACGCACTCGCAAAGGAATGATACGAAACGCACAACGATGAAAAGGCGCGAACGTAGTTCCCGTGGAGAATAGTTCCCACAAAATGCAAATCTGCGCTAATGGATGCAACACGTGCGAATCGAACAAAGAAGCGCTAGCGACACGGCGAAAACGGTTCACGTCCAAAAACGGTTAACGTCGAGAAGTGGACGAAACTCGACTCACTCGAGTGGCGTACGCTGTACGTCTCAACGTGTTAAAAAGCGGCTATCGGCGACGATTGGGGGTGCTGAAGGATTTTTCTCGAATGTTCGAGAAGGTTCGATGCGATTATCGTAGTATCGTATGGTCGATTGACCAATACGATAACGTCGGGTAAACGCGGATCAAACAAATACATTTCATATGGTTAATTGTAATTTATGTCGGTGTTCGAGCGCAATGGCCAGAATCGGATATTCTGTAACGCCATAGTGGATCAATATGAAATCTTTATTATTTCCTCATTCCATACTCACTCAACTGTTAAATGTAAAACGATATATGGTATACACAATATTCATGTGTGTATGTATAATTATTGGAAACTAATCTTCTAAAATCAGTGGAAAGTGGAAGGCAAATAAAATAAACAAACACCAATATATAGTAGGTAAATAAAGATTGATATATTATAATATTAGAAAGAAAACAATTACAGTGTATTTATTTTAATTGAAATACAATTTTTTACTTTGACTTTCAAATTGTTAAACATTAATAAATACATATATTTATAATGAAATAATTTATTCTTTATACATATATATACAATAATTCACTGGACTCGTACACCACCCTAAAAGAACAAAATTATAATGATTTTGTTTTGGTTATATCTAATAACTTTCGTTAAACACAGTGGCGTATTTAGGGAGAAATTGCCCCGGGCATCATGTTTTTAGGCACAAAAAATTTTTTTTTAAGAATTTTGTTTGAATGAATATTACTACTTGTTTTTGAAATATTTGATATTCGATGTTTTATTTCACAGTTTGGAAAATAAATATTATCAAGCATTAACACCCTGTATATACCCTATAATGAATTGTATGTTATTATTTTATAGTTATAAATATTGTAAACATTAAAAATAAACATTTATAAACATTAACATAATATTGATTTATAATTTATTTATTATTACTTTATATCAAATATTAATATATGTTAAAAGGAAAGGGGTTGTGTATGTTTCAGAAAATTTCGTGATATAGCATTTTTTTTACATGCAGTAAAGAGGTCAGAGAGGGGGCAACAAATAAATGTGTATCTAGGGCAACAAAATTCTAAATACATCACTGCTTAAACAATAATAGTTAACAATTGTTATGATAATGTGTGTTAAACCAATAGACAATCTATACTCCCAACCCCTTATTAGTGATATATTCTTTTGTTTACAATTAGCAATTATTTAATATATTATATTATATATAAGAAACACTCACTCTTCTTCCAAAGGCTTTTATAATATGCTATTCCATTACCTAACATAAACACATTATACAAAAAAAGGTACATATGGCCATAAATTTATTATTAGAAAAAAAATAATTTATTACACGGTACAAGAGAAAAAATTACCTGAAGATATGTAATCACAATATTACATATCTTAATTACATCTCGTATTAAAGAAAAATTAAAATAAAGATTTCTTTTAACAAATCTACCACGAACTATTTATTTTATAACAAATATTGAAAAATACTATATTACCAGTTTTCAATTTAATCTCTAAAGTAATTTTGATCAAATTTTTTATTATAACAAACATAAACGTTTTTATGGTAATATGGCTTAAGATGTAATATTGAATGATTATTAAAATTAAATAACTTATATATTAAGATTTTTCCCATAAATAAAATGGGTATAAAATTTATTACAGAATTCATTAGATGTTCTTCAATTACGGTAAGTAAACCATTATTATTCAATCATATATTCAATTATACTCAAAATTGTATATATTATGTAGATATTAGAATCAAAATACATACTATTAGTTCTAGCAAATTCCTTAGATACTTTGACTTCAAAACGAACAAATAAAAATATAAGATCTCTTTTATGCAATTTTATTGTTTAATACCAGATACATTGATATTCAAATCGATGTGTATATTATATAAAAAAAAAATATTTTAAACAAATCCATTACCGGAGTTATTGCAATAAGTTAAGTTATATAATTATTACAATAATAGTAATATATTCCAATGTAAATACTAACAATCTTCCTCTTCTATATCGAATCCATCCGTCATTAAATCCTCTGCAAAGATAAAATCAAAAAAATCTAATTCAATCAAAATAAAATTATTTTAAGTCCCTTAAAAATTTACTGCCACCAAAAAAATCATTTGCAAAGATAAAATGAATAACTAATGCGTTATATTTTATTTTATTTATTATTATGATCAAGTAGCAGCGATTTGCTAGCTAAACGAGCAACAAATATGTTCTCGCTTCGGGTACATTCGCTTTGTGTAGTTCATTATAATTTAAAATCATCAAAATGCTTATCTCGCAAACATGTTATCAATAAGTATTTACACATTATTGAGTAGCATACATAATAGTGCATGCGTGTGTTTAGCTACCACGATGATGACAGCAAAGAACCTGTCAAGTCCGCCATTGTATGCAGTAATTGAAAATACTTTAACTGAAAATCCCATGCCAAAGAAAATCTCCGCGAGATAGTAGAGTTACAGGCAAACCAAAAATATATTATAATTCAGAAACGCTGAATTATCATGGGGAACCCAAAAATGACAATTAAATATACAGTGAATAAATTACTATAAACCAATAGACACGCAAAATTATTGGGTTATAAGTAGCCAAGAAATAAAATTTTTTTATTAAAATTGATCAAAATGTGAAATAAAGAAAAAACGAGATTACGTTTCGTTCTGCAATGGACATGGTGTTTCACCGCGCAAATGAAAAAGTATTCGAAGTTACACAACTTACAAAACGGGAAATTTCGAAAATATGTACAGTTAACTCACTAATACATTTCATATCTCTATAATCACAAAACATAATTCAATTATTAAATTGTTTATAATATTATGACAATAAAAAGTATATTTTATAAGTTAATACAAATACAAATATTATTTAATGAATGAGGCAATATAAATAACTAATGATTAAAAATAAAACTAAAAAGTTAAATTATTGATGTCAATAAGGAAATACATTGACAGGAATATGTATTTGACATTTTTGAAAAGGGAAGCATTTCTTTTTACTTTGTCATACGATTCATAAAACATTTTTTTTTTAAATCGCAAAGCGATATAAAGGAAGAGCGAGATTACGTTTCGTTCCACAACACAAATCACGTCGCAATGCAGTATGAAAATCGTGTGTCTCAGCGAAAATAAAAAGGCATCACAGTTACATAACTTACAACACAGGAAATTAAGAATCTTAAAAGTTTACTTACGATTATTTTTTTAAAAAACGTCCAACTATAAAACATATTTTATCTATTTAATGTTCTATAATATAGGGACTATAAGAATTATATAGCTTATAAATTTAAACAGAATACAATTTATTATTTAATGCATCAGACAATTATAATTAACTGATGTTTTAAAACTAAAAAGTTAAATTTGTGATATTATGAACGAAATATATTGAAAATAATATATTTGACATTTTTTTTCAAACGGAAACACATTTCTTTTCTTTCTTCTCATACGATTTATATAAAAAAATTTAAAATGTGTTCAAATATTTAATCAAATTGATCAAAAGGCAAAATAAAGTAAGAGCAAAGAATACGTTTCGTTCCACAACACAAATCACGTCGCAATGCAGTATGAAAATTGTCTGTCTCAGGGAAAATAAAAAGACATCATAGTTACACAAACTTATAAACTCAATAATATTCAAGATTGTATAGTTTACTTACTTCTCATTTTCTGATGATCTACAATTATAAAACATATATCAATTATTAATTGCTTTATAATATCGTGATTTTTTATAAGTATCAATCAATCAACACAGTTTTACATCCTTTTATTTTCTCCAAACACTAATATGCTAACAGCTTGCATCCTTCACATATTATAGGGGTTGTCGAAGATGATACATGGACAAACAATAATGGACAGGGACGTGTAATTATGGCCGGCTTGCACCAGACGTTACAACACAATAATTCTCGTTTGCTACTCTCGGGATCGAACTGCACAAACCTCGTGTGTCGAACCTGTGTTTCTATCCTCTCGACCGAGGCCGATTCCTGATTATATAAGAAGTATTAGTATATCAATTTATCAAATATAATTATCATTTTATTCTTGAGACAAATGAACGCCTCGGTATAGTTATTAAATAATTCATGAGAAAATTATAATTTACTGACGATTTAAATTATATATGATCTCTATCTCAGGTACTGTATATTCGCTTTGTGATGTTTTTTGTAATTTAGTATCATCCTAATGTGTACCTCGCACACAGATTATCGGTTGATTTTTACAGATTATTCAGTAGTTGACATAATAGTGAATGCTTAGGTATGGCCACCACGATAGCGTCAGCCAGAGCCTGCCGGGTCATTTGACGTACATAAAAATATTAAATATTTAACTGGTAACCAACGAGCCGAAAATTAGATCTAACAGAGGTACGGGTAAGCCACAAAGTATAACAATTAGAAATGCTGAATTGTCATAAGGAAACCAATAGGCCTCAGTTAAACTCAGCAATGAATAAATCTCGGAAATCGGTTACTGTTTCTAATACATCATGATCAAAGGAGTCAATGTAGTCTTTACTATCGAAAAATGATACAATAAATTCATTGAAGTTACATTCTCAAAGATTCCTCAAATCTCCACCAATTACAATTAAAATATTGAAACACTTTGAAGTGGTGCGGGTCGCTACACTCGTGTTTGAAATTATGTACACAATATTACTGTAGAATCACATCGTCAATTTAATCTATATTTACACTGACTAAATTATAACATACAAAATAAAACTTACAATATAAAACTTACGATAGTAAAATATGACTTACAACTATTACCTTAAACTACAATCTATATTTACAAGTTTACGCCGGATATAAGGAGGATCCGGCGGGTCAAGATACACAACCACGTTGCCTAACGCGTTCCCCGTTCCCTATCAACCGTGGCGCAAATACGCTGCTGCCCAAGCCTACACCCGTGGAGTTGGATGGAAGATGGAATAAGGAAAACGCCTCCAAATAGGGGTTACGGATAGGAAGTGAGGGCACACCCAAATAGATGGCCGAGCACGGGATACCCGAGAACAACTCCAAATAGAGTGTCACGGAAAGGAATCGAGGGCACACCCAAATAGATGGCCAAGGTTGAAGGAACGAGCAAACACCTCCAAATAGAGGGTCGCGGCTGGACGACGATGTCACTTCCGCGTGGAGTTTCGCCCGGTCTTCTTCGCCACGTCCTTGTCGATACTCGGCTGCGGTATGTTCCGTTCACGTCGTTAGGTGTTGTTGCTGCGCGTGTTTGGTTCTCCGTTGGTCAAGACTGCAATGTTCGGCTGGAGTCGAAGTACTGCTGTCTTGATTGGTGGATGAACTGTTACATTTCTTGTTTTTTTTTTTTTTTTTTTTTTTTGGAACGGGGAGGAGGAAATCTTCATAAGACACCTCCGAATGAAAAAAGCCGGAGGTAGTGCCGGATTCACCATGAAGTGGTGCCTACCGGCTAAAAAACTCCTCCAGGGGGGGTTAACAATAAATGTTGTACACCTAATGAAAAACGAAGAAAGAAGAGTGGGAAGAAAAGGAGAAAAGAGGTATATGCGAAGTAAATGGTGGCCATCACTAACTCATAGGGTTGAGCAGTGAGGCACTCGCGCGTAAGGCGAAGCTGGGAGGGTTAACTATGAAGCAATGTGAACATAAGAGAAAAAAAAAAAAAAAAAAAAAAAAAAAAAAAAAAAAAAAAAATAATACAATTAACAAAAAATACAAAAAAAAAAAAAAAAAAAAAAAAAACAATTAACAAAATACACAAAAAAAAAAAAAAAAAAAAAAAAAAAAAAAAAAAAAAAAAAAAAAAAGCAACAACTTACGATTCATAGACACACATGCGTGTGTCTACATTCGTCAAGTTGGCAGAATGAATGGTGCTCCACTAAAGGAGCAGGACGGCGTACCCAGTCGTACGACTTAGGGACGAAATTTGCGGATGCCGCGATGAAGAGTTAGGGTGCAAAACGACCGATTTGCGAAGTCTAGTTGCGAAGATTGGAGCGGCTTGCAGAGGAGGATATGGCGGATTTCCTTGATGATCTGGGAGTTCCTAACGTACCATGGGATGTGGAGAACGGATCTCAGTAGTCTCATAAAACTGCCCCTGAACTGGCTTGAGACGGTTTTCACCGGCCGCTCCCCATACGGGGATGGCGTAGGTGCAGATACTTCTCACGATTGCTGAGAAGGCGCGAAGTTTTGTCGCGGGTAACACGTCTTATTGAAAAAAGGCTTAAGTTGGATGAAGGCTCCGTAAGGCCCTTCGCGTGTAATCCTGATGTGCCTGCACCAGAGAGCCTGCGGTCGAGAGTGACGCCGAGATATTTGGCGGAATAGCTCCAATCGATGGGGTGGCCATCGATTACGATACCTTGATGGGGGGTGCGGTTTTCTTTTGAAAAGAAACACCGCAACCGTTTTGGTCTTGTTAATGGCAAGCCGCCAACTGTTATACCAGTCATTAAGATCTTGGAGATGGGTGTTCAGGAGATGGGTGCAGCGATCGATTTGAGCGGTCGTGCGGGAGACGGCCACGTCGTCGGCGTAGATGAACGTGTTGATGCCTTCGCGTTGGGAATGTCGTGGCAGAAAATGTTTAAAAAAGGCGGGGGGAGTTTTGCACCCTGTGGGACCCCCAGCCGTGATGGGACGGGATCTGAGAGGGAGTCACCAATTTTGACCTGATGGATCGTTCCGGAGAAGGAAGGACCTCACCGCGCCTATCAAGTAGGGGGGAAAGTTGAGTGGGACATTTTGTATAGCAGACCGTCATGCCACACCCGTCGACGCCTGTTGAACGTCGAGGAGGACATCGCGGTGTGGTGCCTCCTGTTTAGACTGTCGGCTAAGTGTTCAGTGACCCTGAGAAGTTGATGTACTGTGGAATGTTTGGGTCTGAAAACCGTACTGAACGCGGGGAGAATGTTGTTGCATTAACGTGCTGGTTCACTCGAGTGAGCAGCACGCTTTCCACGACTTTGCTGATGGAAGACAGCAAGCTGATAGGTCTGTAACTGGAGGGGAGCTGAGCGGTTTGCCCTTGTTTGGGAGACAGATAACATGGCCTCCTTTAGGGCGGCGGGAAAATGATTGAAGCGCATGACGGCGTTTGCGATGTTGCTGATGGCCACGAGATGTTCCCTGGAAGTGTTTTTAGCACGCTGTTTCGTATACCGTTTTACCCGGGGCTTTGCGATTTTTTAGGGTGCGAATAATAGAAGAGATTTCTTTCGGAGATGTAGGAGAAATTCGGAGTTGATTAGGGGAAGCTGAAGGACCTC
Organism: Schlechtendalia chinensis; assembly: GCA_019022885.1. NCBI lineage: Eukaryota > Metazoa > Arthropoda > Insecta > Hemiptera > Aphididae > Schlechtendalia > Schlechtendalia chinensis. The sequence goes on from CM032339.1 coordinate 48,914,298, forward strand.
GCGTTCCACTTCGGCGTGGACCTCCTCTAACTCGATGAGGCTTCGGTTGGGTGAGCATTGGGCCTGCAGGGAAGTCGCGAAGATCTCTGCTTTGTCGGGTCTAGTGAGTACGAGTTGTTTCCTTGAATGAGGGGTGGGAGAGAAGGACGTTTGTGTCGAAGCTTTCCTACTACATTCCAACGCTGTTGATGAGATTCGGCTTCGCGATAAATTTGTTGAACTGTTTGTCACGGAATTCGGAGACTCGAGAAGTAACGATTCTTGGATGGCGTTAAGTCGGGTTTTTATGTCGGGTGACCTATGTCTTTGCCAGAGCCTGCGAAGACGGTTTTTGTTGTCGACGAGTTGTTTTAGGTCGTGGGGAAGTTTGTGTTTATGTCGTGGTGCAGGAGTTGTGATCGTAGCGTTTTTTAATGGCGTTGTTCAGGTCAGTTGTCGTTGCTTCTACCGCGTTGTCGAGGTTGGACTGGGTTTTGATCGGGCTGCATTTGAAAGGAGAATCGAGAGATTGTATTGAAGAAGCAGCCAATCGATTCGGTCTACGGTTAGAGGTGTGGTGGGAGGTAAACCGGAACTTCGAGAAGAACAGATTGTGGTCTGAAAAAGAAGTTCTAGAGTCCAGGGGCCTTTCGTAAGGTGACGTTTTTTGTGATGAAAACGTCGAGAATGTCCGGATCGCTGGTGACGCAACCGGAAAGTGCGTGGGAGCCGGGGGGCTTCGATATCGAGATTGTGCCGGAGGAGGGTCTTTAAAAGAGACATCCTGTGGGTTTGCGCTTACAACCCCATGAGGTGTGTTTGGCGTTTAGATCGCCGGCTACGATGGTGGGGACGTTGGAGGCGAAAAGAGGAATGATGCAGGAAAATTTTGTTTCTGGTTGGGGGGGAGTAGAAGAAATTTTCGAATAGGTGAGGGGGGTGGTGTAGATCTCGACACCTACAGCTTCACAGCCGATGTTGTCCGTGGAGACGGCGCGATGGCGCAGACCCCTACGAACAAAACAGCCACTCCGCCGCCGATGGAGGGGGACGGTCTCGTCGGTAAGTTACATAGTTCTGTAGGTAAATACGTTTGTTGGAGTTTAGTCGAGTTTCGGTAATACTTGCTACGTCAATTTTCTTGTCGTCTAGTAGTTGTTGAAGTTCGGTCAGTTTGTTCAAACGCCGTTCGCGTTCCAGTTTAAAATTAAGAGGTTATTGGTCGGATTGTTTATACATTGCGGTGTTGGATTATGACCGCCGTGAGGGTCTGCGCGAATTGCGAGACTGCGGCCTAGGATGGGCGGCCTGAAGGGTTGTCCTGGAGGTTAGCAACGAGGGGGGGTGTGATTTGTGGACAGGGGGGTGGTGGTACAGTGGTGGTTCTGGGGGTGGTTGCTCTTGCGTAAGAGACGTTTTGGGGCGGGTAGTACTCTTTTGAGTATTTTTTGGGAGGTTGGGTCTGGGAGCCGGAACCGTTTTGGTGTGTGCTGTTGGAGCAGCTTTATCTTGGGTTGTCGGGCAGGTTTCTTTTTTTGGTGCTTTGTGCACCCTCGGTAGGTGGCGCGATGTTGCCCTTTACAATTGGCGCAGAACGGGAGGCAGTCTTTTTTGTCCCTTGGTCGGACAGCAGCGGTGGCGTGATTTTTGCCGCAGAAGGCGCCAAGTGAAGGTGGCACGGCAGTAGTTCGCCGTGTGGAAAAATTTGAGGCAGCGAAGGCATTGCGGAATTTCGGTAGACTTCCGCTTGGCTCGACTTTGACGCTCAAGCCGCCGATCGAGCTGCTGTCAAATATCGCTTTGGGGCCTCTAGAGAGGAAGCGTTCGAGGTGAACAGTGATAAGGGGCCAAACCCTGTCACCCTTTGACATGCGGTGAACATGACGAACGGAGGGAACCTTTGTTTGGAGTTCGACGAGGATCTCTTTCACGGTGAGATCCTCGTTAACGCCGCCGCGAAAGACTACAAACCAGCTCACGGTCTTGGTGCAACTGGTGGGTCGAGTATTCCAGTTTTTTCTCATCGAGATGCTTGGTAATACGCCGGAAGCTTTCTAACCGATTGGGGGTAGACCCCTTACACCGTTGGAGGTGTTTTACGGCACGGCGAATCGGAACGTCGTGGGAGGCGAAAGCCTTGCGGATTTTGGGCCAGCATGTGCTTTTGCCAAGTAAGATTGGTGGCGGAAATTTTTTCCTTTTTACGTCCGGATGATGATTTAGATTCGTCGCGCTGAGTCAGCGGACAGCTCGCTAAATATGTTGGGCGATTTACAGGATAGGGCAGGAGGGTGGGCTGTCATCCATCTGGCAGTCGGAATCGCTAGATAATGGGCTGTGTTAGAGGTCTTACGCCTCTTCTTTTTACGACGGCTCTGAGCCGACTGGCGGGAGGTATCGATGTCGAGGTGGAATCACGCACGTGGGGGATTTCCCCTGCCGTGAGTTGAGAGGTCGACCTGCCTACTCTCCGGGATTCGATTTTAAGATTTCAGTTTGCAGGACAATAGCCCACAACTGTTCGGTTGTCATACCCTCGGAGGGGGCGGTATTCCCTCGGGACCCATCGCTTGGAAAAAAAAAAAAAAAAAAAAAAAAAAAAAAAAAACCCACACGATACACGTAAAAAGCGTTTGTACTGCGGTGAATTTGTGACACGGTTTATACACGTAAAACGTTTGTATTGCGGTGGATTTATGAACCACACACGGCGGGAAAGACGAACGAACGAACGAACAGACGTACGAACAGACGAACGAAAGAGCTACAAGTTTTGCTGCCGGCGCAGAAGACACGTATAACGACGAACGCACGCGCGCCGCCGAGGGCGGTACGACGCGGTGTCAAACGGCGGGTGTAACGCAGACTACAGTGGGAGTTCGTAAATCACGGCGGACAACGTATCCGAAGAAAAAAACGACTCGGCTGCGTGGCCCTGGTGTTGGGCGCACTTGCCTCGTAGTCGTGTGCGAGATTAATTTGTTGTGATGGTGAAACAACAGTAAGCGCTTGAGAAACAAGAAGTTGTAAACAACTGGTGCTTCGGAGGCGTATGCGTAGTCGCAGAGGTATGGGGTGATCAAATCACGATTACATTTCTTGGATCGCCCCTCGATTATATATGATTCTCGTTCTGAATCCGTCCCTCCGTTGGTCGCCACTCCCACGTTCTGACGACCAAGAAACCACACTCCTTTTACCTTTTCACTCCGTCTTATTTATATGTTTCTTCCACGTCTCTTTCCGCTCCTTTATGTGGGCAGGATACCCCTCGTATCCTGCCGTCGTCAATATGCCCCGTTACAACTTTGATAAATTCACACATTTTATTGTTAGGTACCACTATAATTACAAAATATTCAAATAATCTTTCCAAACTTTATATTATTCTTTGATAATGTATCGGCATATTATTTTAATTCCCTCCAATTTAAAAAATTTAAAGTCAAAAGATCATAACCACGGTATCAAATATTTATACAAGTTTTATGAAAATTTTATGATAATTATCCATTACTATACGTGCAAAGGGGGGAGGGATCCAGTCCTAGAGTTCACGCTCTTCGATGCGCCTCTAGTGCATGCTTATGTTTGGCCACCACGAAGGTGATAGCAAGGACCTACCGAGTCCGCCGAGTAAAATTTGAAAATATTGTAGCTAAAATCAACGTGCTAAAGAACAACTACACAAAATAGCATAGTTACGGGCATCCAAAAAAGTATAACAATATAGAGACGCTGATAAGTCATAAGAAAACAAAAAATTCACAATAAAACACAGCAATAAATATACTCTAGAAACCAACACTGTTTTTTAACGCATCATGACCAAAGGACGGCAATGTAGCTGCAATAGCTATTGCATGATGCCACAATAAACACATTGACATAATTACTTAACGATTCTACAAATCCTACACCAATAACAGTCAATATACTGAAACACTTAGATAAATCGATATATTTTTTCTTTGGTTAGGTATCACTTACAAAATAATCAAAAAACATTTCCAAAATCATGTAACAAATTTCCACATTAAAATTAGCCGAGAATTAAAAATTATTTGATCAAATTGATCAAAAAGTGAAATACAGGAAGAGCGAGATTACGTTTCATTCCACAACACCAATCTCGTCGCATTGCAGTATGGAAATTGTTTGCCTCCGCGCAAATTAAAAAAGTAATCAAGACTACACAATTTTCAACACGGTAAATTCTAAAATGTGTATAGTTTACTTTACAATATTTTTCTGCGTACCTACAATCATAAAACATATTTCTATTATTAATTGTTTTATAGTCTTTTGATTATGAAAGTATAAAGTATATGAATTTATCAAAATATAGTTGTTAGAATAATTCATGACACTATTATAGTTTACTGACGATTTTAATTATATTTGTTCTTGCTTTTTGAATAAAACTGCTGAGTATAGTTATTAGTTAATTAATGAGACAATTTTAATTTACTGACAATTTAAATTATAGATGTTCTCTATTTTGGGTGCTGTATAATCACATTTGACACGGCTCGTGTATGTGTAAACGAATCGTTTACACCACCGAGCCGATATTATCAACTGTCCATCCTTTCCGCAAGTAACGCTGAACGAAAATACTTAACCGCCGTAAATACATTACGTGCGATCATAAGGTATTTCGCCACCGTACGCCGACGTAACAGATAGCGAAATATTCCTATTTATAATAATACGATTTCGCGATATGTTAATTAAGCATCAGCTATTGATTACCCGCAAATCGTATTTGGGTATTATAAATAGGAATATTATATTAATTAAAAATACGATTTCCTACTAACGCCGACGATTTGGATATGTCGAACCGACATACTCGTCCAGTACGTCCGTAGCCGTATTAGCGAGTGGTAATTATTTAAACATTTATTTTACATTATACGTTCAGTGTATTTAATTGTATTTGTGTATATGTTGATAAATATACTACCATAGCGGATATTCATATTGTTATTTCAAATACGTCATCTGACGCATTTCCGCCATCCTTACAACCCGTTACAAATTGGCTCCCCGCTGAGGAATTAGTCCCGGTGTCATAGGATTAAAATACCGTCGACCAATTTTACCCCCCCCGGTAAAAATATCCTAGTATAAGATTACCGGGGGTAAAATTAACCTAGGATATTTTTACCGCCTAAGGGGGGTAATAATATCCTAGGCTAACTTTACCGCCCGGTAAAAATAATTCGTTTAATTCGTACGGGAGGTAAAAATATCCTGGGTTATAAGTACTAATACGTTAAAACGAATCCAAAGGGGTTAATAATATACTAGGCTAACTTTACCGCCCGGTATAAATAATTCGTTTAATTCGTACGGGAGGTAAAAATATCCTGGGTTATAAGTACTAATAAGTTAAAACGAATCCAAAGGGGGGTAATAATATACTAGGCTAATTTTACCGCCCGGTTAAAATAATTCGTTTAATTCGTACGGGAGGTAAAAATATCCTGGGTTATTAGTACTAATACGTTAAAACGAATCCAAAGGGGGGTAATAATATACTAGGCTAACTTTACCGCCCGGTATAAATAATTCGTTTAATTCGTACGGGAGGTAAAAATATCCTGGGATATAAGTACTAATACGGTAAAACGAATCCAAAATTGTAATATATATGAGATCAAAATGTTTTTTCTAGTATATTAAATTTTTAGTGTATTAAATTCTTGCGTATTAAATATTTAAAAATGGACATTATTTTAACTGGTAATTTATTGTTTAAGAGATAATTCAATCTTAATATCTGACTATATATTAGTACTATATATATTGGTGTGTTTATTGTTTATGTGACCTTTGTCCTGCAGACTAACAGGACACGTGACATATTGTTCGTATACAATGACCGGGATGTTTACATAAATGCTTCCTTTTCTTTTTTTTCCTTATCAGAATTATTTATTGCTTTTGTATCTACGTCTAAATGATTGTATTCGTTTAATTACTTGGAAAACGTATTCCACCACTATATTATATTTTATGAAAACATTGATAAATTAATAATTGTTATAATATTTTAAGTATGTTTGTCTGTATATATTGAAAAAAACACCCAAACCAAGAAAAATTATTTAATAATAAGTAAATATTGGATGATAAAAAAAAGCATTGAATTCAATTTGCCAATTATACCGAGCCATATTAAATCTGTGGCTAAGAGAAGTTCAAAATTTTTATCTAAACCTAAAGAAGTTATTGACGTATCTGGGGATGGCAATTGTTGGTTTCGTTGTATATCAGTTTGGCTGACTAATTCTGAAGAGCACCATGAAGAAATAAGAGCAACTTTATATAAGGTAAACGAATAAAATTTATATTATATTTTAGATTATGAGTGGAGCGATGAATATAGTTTTACAATGATGTGTTTTTTACGCCTGTCTCTAAAAATTCTACCAGAAAAAAGATCCTATTTTTACAGTATTATTTACATTAATATATGTTTCATTGGCAAAGGTAATACTGATATATAATTATTATTATTTTTATTTTTATCAACTATCTGTACTTTTATGTTTTCGCTATATGATAATTAGGTAGGTTGTATTACAGTTTCGTCGCGACTTTTGTACGTTAACTGTGTCTTGTAATTTTGTGATATATTATATTATATTTTTATTTAATTTATTTTGAAAGTAGGTGCTTGGCGTAAGCTTATTTTATTAATTATTTTTAACCTCTTTCGCCCTTCAACACACAGTCACACCCGGTTTACGATAACAAATTGTATCTAGTTGGTACTTTAGAGAAATTATTTTTCAATTTTCATTAGTTTTGTTTGTCATTTTTAAATTTTTATTTAATTATTATTAAAAGCGCTTAAAAAAAAAAAAAAAAAAAAATGGTAAAAACGCGATTTCATCCAAATCAATTATTGATATTTCTTCAAACCTTTAATACGAACGGTTATAAAAACAAGAAATATTCACCAAATATTTAACTTTATTTTATATTAGGGAAAAAGTATTTCAAAAAATTTCTTTCAATTTTGAACTATGTGTAACAATTATAGTTTTTGAGGTAATTACATCTTAAAAGAGGTAATTTTTAATTTTAAGGATTGAAAATATCATACAATTTCAGACGAACATTAAACTTCAACTATATTAAAAAAATATTGAAAAACTTTGGTCACAATTTTCTTTTATAAACATTTTAAAATTTTCGAAAAATTGAATTTCATTTTTGTGGAAAATTACAATATTTCATTTTTTACAAATAAATAATATTTCACCAAAGTTCCAATTTTCATCAAAATCAGAATCGTTTTATCCAATGCAATCATTGATTACTGCTTTCAAATTTATAGAATTAACAAAGCTCTTAAATAATTATACAAATAATTCACTTAAACGACATCAACAACACCCGGTAGCTTGCTACCTTTATATAAATAAGTATATTATTAAATAAATCGTGATTATATGTTTACAGTTTTTTATTGAAAATACCAAGGTCAAAAATTTTGTTGGAGACGTCCAGAGCTATTTGGACGTTAATCCGCTCAATGTTAACGGAACCTGGGCAACTGAAGCAGAAATTTTTGCCACTGCAATTATGTTGCAAACAAATATATATGTCTACTCGGAATACATAAAACGTTAGCAATTATTTGGCAAAAACGGCGAATTCAAAGTTGGTGTGAAGGCCAATGAAAACTGTTTATATATCTCCCATAAAAATAGGAACCATTATCAAGTAGTAATAAGTGTATTGTAAAAAAAAAATTTAATAAAATTTTTAAAAACGTATTTTTATCATCGCTAGCAGCTATGTGCGGCAAATGTGCTTTATTTGGATTTGTTTTAACTTATTAGTACTTATAACCCAGGATATTTTTACCTCCCGTACGAATTAAACGAATTATTTTTACCGGGCGGTAAAATTAGCCTAGGATATTATTACCCCCTTTTGGATTCGTTTTAACGTATTAGTACTAATAACCCAGGATATTTTTACCTCCCGTACGAATTAAACGAATTATTTATACCGGGCGGTAAAATTAGCCTAGTATATTATTACCCCCTTTTGGATTCGTTTTAACGTATTAGTACTTATAACCCAGGATATTTTTACCTCCCGTACGAATTAAACGAATTATTTTTACCGGGCGGTAAAGTTAGCCTAGTATATTATTACCCCCCTTTGGATTCGTTTTAACGTATTAGTACTAATAACCCAGGATATTTTTACCTCCCGTACGAATTAAACGAATTATTTTAACCGGGCGGTAAAATTAGCCTTGTATATTATTACCCCCCTTTGGATTCGTTTTAACTTATTAGTACTTATAACCCAGGATATTTTTACCTCCCGTACGAATTAAACGGTCTTGCGTGATTCCAGGTAAAATTTTTTTTTCTTAAATTATTTTACTACTTGGCCGCTGCATACCGAGTTTTGAATATATACGGTTGTATAAACTATTAAATATTAATAGTAGGCAGAAATATTGTTTTATTTAGTTCTGTTATAATTACGCCGAGTGGTCGCGCGCTATATTAAGGTATACATATCGACATAATTATCGCCAAATATATAGCGCGTCGAGGTCATTGACCAACCATTACGATTATTCGATAATTGCGTTATTTTGGTGAGTGTTGTTTACACCGAGATACACGTCAATTTCCTGTGTTTATAATCGCAGTATTTTCGTATTATACAAAATGAATAAAACATTATACCAAATGACGTTGACCGAAATCAGGAGGGAATGTGCATTTCGCGGTTTACCCGTGTTAGCTGCCCGTAATGATTTACAATGCATTTTGGAAACAGTTATTCGGGCAGAAGGAAATAATCCGTCCACATGTCTGTTACCACCCCGACAACCGATTGTCGTTACGCCAACGATTGAAAATCAATCGGCGGTGATAGACCCGGAATCGGAACAGGCAGACACTGGTAACGATGATTATACCTCCCCGTTACCGGACATAGAAAATGTCAGATTTAGTGAAACACTAAATCCTCCAATAGACCTGTCATGTAGTCACATAGGGATTGATGCTAATCGATCAACCAGTTGCTACAATCCCACACTCGATGCCGAATTTCCGGATTTTCACACGATTAACTCAATTAGAGCTGCGAGTGAGGAAATAGGGTCATTGAGACAGGACTTAAGGGTCAATACGGCTATCGGACGGTTAGAATTGAGAATAAGCGCGCTAGAAACAGCGATGTCGCGGTTTTTAGATAATCAAAAGTTCATAATGGATAAAATGGCGAAAATCGAAAACGATTTACAAACAAGTAAATCGTCCAGTAGTAGCGCATTTAGGCCTATTGTTACTCCCAAAAATCCTGTGCCGCATTGCGAACCACAAAATAGCTCACTCTTTGTTTCGAATGGTGATGAATCACATTTAGGAGAACAGCAACCACCTCACCTCCGAAACCGATTATTAGAAATTGAGCAGGAGGTTAGGCAAACAAGGTTAGCTACTTCTAAGTCGATTCTCACACACGAAGCAGAGAGAACAAGGGCCAGTCAGCCGCTAATGCATAGCACAAGGAGGGATCAAGAGGAACCAAAAATTGCGAGTCACAGGGAAAACGATTTCACAGTCGATTCCGGACACGCTACTGGATGCGATAATCGTCATATCGATAGACCGAATCGCACTGTTCAGTTTTCGAACTCGAGCGAAACGATCATGTGTTCGAACTCGGCTATTGAACCCATTACAGAACATTCGATGCTTATTCCAATTCAGGACTTAAAAACTGCTAGAGCTTCACTATCTCAGTTTTCTGGTAGAAAGGAAGAAGTACCCATACGATTTATCGTAAATTCGGAAAGTATTTTGCGTCAAGCAAATATACATAAATCTGCCTGGGTTAGGATAATGGAATCACAGCTGACGGGAAATGCTGCTGAGTGGTGGAAAACCATTAAAGCACTGGATTTATCGTGGTCCGAATTTAAAAGCGAGTTCGCTGAAAAATTCGATAACCCGGATATCCAATCCCGCCTCCGCGCAGAAATCGTGTCAGTACGACAAGGTACAAACCAACGACTGACCGATTTCGTATTGGAGAAAAATCAGCTGTCGCGTCGGGTACAAACTGGCCTCTCCGAGTCACAGATAGTTAGTACTGTCGTTGGGCTCATGAGGGAAGAGTTTCGTACCCATGCGAGATTACAGAATCCCGCAACATTTTTGGATCTTAGGCGAATAGCTGGAGTTCTTGATATCTCTTCAGATACAAGAACTGATATCAAAACCAGCCCACGAGATTTAAATATGTTGATACAAAAAAAACTTCTCCCGTACCAGTAGTGAAACTGAAATCTGATCCGAAGGTAGTCCGTAAACCATCTCTCCCATGTAAGCATTGTAAAGGACCACATTGGAATAACGAATGTCCCAGCAAGCTTTCGGGAAATGGACCGAAACCCGGCGGAGCTTAGTCCACTCCACGGGTTCATCACAAATTTCTGACGACACGTGTCAAATCCCTCTTTTATTAGCTCTTAGTTTTGAAAATGTATCACATGAATCGACTAAAGTAGCTGTAGAAGAACAGGGTCAGATAAGTGTCGAAAATTCGAAAAACAAATTCTTGGAAAAGTCATCAGTAGAAATGTCATTAAATAAGATATGTGGGACCAGCATTTATAGATCTTTACCTGAACACACATCATTTCATTCATCGGATGTTGGTACTAGTCACCCAACATCCAACATTCATGTTCAGGATAAAGTATCAAAAATAAATGACCTAAGTCATATTTTAGATGACACTACTATCTGTTTCGGAAATCCAAACATTTCTAACCATAAAAATTTAGCATTGGAGGATAAATCTGGTGCTAGCTCTGATAATCTTGAACAAAGATCAACTAGTCACTTAGAACCCACAAAACTAATTTTAAAGGAAATGTTATTAGGAGCCAAACAGAATCAGAATGACCATGACATAAAATATGACGGTAGCTTAGAGAAACACAAGGACGACAACATTACATTTACACAGTTGAATTATCACCCCATAAACAATCGATTGTCTCTATTGAGAACCCCGATAGTTTTGGATGTGTAGCTGTGAGAACTGTAATTAACAAAACACCGACAAAAATATCAACTCCATCTATTGAGTTGGAGTTTGACACGGGTTTTGTTACCGCCTTGTTAGATTTTCAAGCACAAAAGTCGTATGTCAGACCAGAAATTTCTATGAAATTCGGAAAAATTGTGAAAGGACCATTATCATCTGTACGAATGGCCGATGGTCACACTCAAATCATAAGTGGTCACGCGGCATTTGAAGCTCAAATCGCAGATGTTTCGATAACATTCAACGCTGCGATTTTAGATAACCTGTATTGTGAGATTCTTTTAGGACACGATTTTCTTGTAAAGTCTCATGGGATTACGCATCAGGAATGATATACTTAGGTGCCTCCAAGCGAACATCAGTCTGCTGGACGGGACCTAAGTCAAACCAGGAGTTAGGTAATCTCGACTTTTCTGACATTCAAATTTCGAGTGATCCTATCGTCAAAGAAAAACTAATGAAAATACTTAAAAAGTATCCAGAAGTTTTCCATGGGACGATAGGCCACACAAAATTGATTGATCATGAAATTAGACTCAAAGTTCCAACACCGATTACCCTTAATCCTTATCCGTACCCAGCTGAAAAGCAAAAGGTTATAAACGAAATGATAAGTGATATGGAGGAACAGGGTCTAATTGAACCGAGTACCTCACCCTGGGCAGCTCCTATAGTTTTAGCGAAAAAGAAAGACGGAACATACCGCTTTTGCGTTGACTATAGGCGACTAAACGAAGTGACGGAATCCGATGCTTACCCCATGCCAAATCTAAATGATATGATAAGAAATATGAGAGGAGCGACAATATTCAGTATTTTAGATCTAAAATCTGGATATTGGCAGGTCTCCTTAAATCATAGTTCTAGGAAGTATTCGGCATTCCGTACACGTAGAGGCCTCTATCAATTCAGAGTTCTCCCGTTTGGTCTTAAAAACTCACCTATGACTTTTGTGAGACTCATGAACGAGGTTTTAAGAGGATACTTAGATGATTTTGTTCAGGTGTACCTGGATGATATAGTAATATATTCCGAAACACTGGACAACCATCTAACACACTTAACCAAGGTTCTCGAGCGCTTAAGTATACATGGGTTGACATGTCATCCAAAGAAATGCAGATTAGGAACTACCGAAATCTCATTTCTTGGACATTTAGTGGATTCAGAGGGAATTGGAAAACAACCAGAAAAGCTTAAAGCAATCAAGGACTTTCCAATACCCGGTCGAATTAAGGAGCTTCGTAAATTTTTAGGTGTTTGTAATTGGTATAGTCAGTTTGTAGATAACTACGCTGACACCATAGCGCCTCTAACAAATTTATTGAAACAGGGAACCAAATGGCGATGGACACAGACCGAACAGACTGCATTTGATACCATTAAAAATGCCCTGTACGAGTCCCCAAAGCTAAGCTCTCCCGACTACAGTAGACCTTTTTGTCTCCAAACCGATGCTAGCGAAATAGGTGTAGGAGCTGTTCTTTTTCAACGGGGTGACAGACCGAAGGAAAGACGGATAATCGCCTACGCTAGCAAAAAGTTAAGCGAGACACAAAAAAGGTATGCAGCCGTCGAAAGAGAGTGTTTGGCCGTGGTTTGGGCTGTGGACAAGTTTCGTCCATATCTCGAACCAGGACCCTTTGAGCTCCTTACCGACAATTCAGCATTGACTTGGTTGCATAAGACCAAAGACCAAAAGTCAAAACTAACCAGATGGGCGTTACAATTAGGTAACTTAAATTACAAAACGACGCATATATCAGGATGTCTTAATGAGGCCCCAGATATGCTGTCACGTAACCCATCGGATGGTCCACCAGTCAATGAGGACATGCTCGAAGAGAACCTACTCGGAGTGCCAACGTCATCACATTACAAAACACAAGGCACTTTCGATAGACTTTTCTCTTTGATAGGCAATAGGGAGGAAACTAACGATATTCCATTTTCCGAAGAAATGTTGAAAGGTTGGCAATTGAGTGATCAATATGTCAGTTTCATAATGGATAACATAAACGCCGATTGTCCAGCCAACAACACGCGGAGAGAAAAAGCACAACAAAAAGCATATACTATTGTTGAAGGTCTTTTAAGGAAAAATATCGATGACGTTTCTCCTCCCCCAATCGTGGTGCCTTTGGATAAATCAAACCTTATCCTATGGAGGTACCATGACCACACCCTGGCTGGTCATCCAGGGTGGAAGGAAACATTCAGGGCTATTCGAAAACGGTTTTACTGGAAGGGGGTGCGAGAAAAGGTGAGGAAATATGTTGGAGCATGCCACATATGCGCCTGTACTAAGCCCCTAAATTCCAAAACAGAAGACCCCATGAGGTCTAGAAAACCGCGACAGCCCTGGGAGGTCATTAGTATTGATTTAATGGGTCCCTACCCGCGCACTGGGAGGGGAAAAACATACATACTAGTGGCCACTGACTGTTTCAGTAGATGGGTGGAAGCATACCCATTAGGTACAGCTTCCACTAAGACGATAGTACAGACACTCGAACGAGAATTCTTTTCACGTTTTGGGTATCCTCGAGTGTGTCTTACCGACAACGGGACTCAGTTTATTTCTAAGGAAATGCTCAGAGCACTCGACCGATGGGAGGCGGAGGGGTGGACGACTCCGGTTTACCACCCTAGAGCAAACCCCGTCGAACGTCGGAACCAAGAGTTGAAAAAAGGACTTCGCGCCCACCTTATGGGTGAAAGTCATCGCTCTTGGGACACTAAACTATCGTCGATACTCTTCGCGATTCGGAATAGGTTGAATGTAGCCACAGGATTTCCACCATCGGTAATGGTACTCGGTAGAGAAGCCAAACGACCTGGTGATTGGGCCCTGTGTGATGCACCAATCATTCCGCCGCAAGATGTAAACCTACAGAGACAAGAAAAAGAGACTGAAACCTTTGAGACTCTGAACAAGAGGGTGAACCCGGTCACACCGACCGAATCAAGGTTCGAAATCGGAGACTGGGTTTACTACAAAGGACATCATCTCTCAAACGCGGACAAGGGGTTTCATGCAGGATTCGCGCCTAAATGGTTGGGACCTGTTCGATTGGCGGAACGATTAGGGTTAGGAGTTTATCTCACTGACCAACGTCCACCCCGAAAACTCCATGTCTCGTGTTTAGAAATGGCTCAACCGACAGAAGGACACGCTGAGGGTCATATTATACCTCAGTGAAAGTATTAGGAACCCATCATTTGATTTATCCCTCTGTCCAAATTAGAATGAACAAGCCCGCAACAACGCCGGAGCAAAACTCCCGATCACCGGCTGTCATCAACTACCGGGAAAAACTCCAGGCGTTGGTAAGAAACCAGCGGGAGGGGCAACGTCTGCTCCAGGATCTTGGAGGACGCTTCCAGGAGTACCCGTTGACCCAACAACAGGTCCGCCAAGCAACCACAGGGGAGTTGCAACAGCACCCGGTGTTGTGGGAAGCGTTCCTGCGGGGATGGCAGGCTTGCATCAGCAACATGCCAGCGCCACCCACCCCAAGAGGAACAGGGTCATTGGGGCAGCGACAAGGTCCAACCCCAGATCCACGGGTCCCACATGACCAGAGACCACTAGTCCCGTGTCGAGCTGGGACAAAAGGTTATTCTCGTGGTCAGGGACCACGAATGGTCGGGCCAGCCACTCAAGCGCCTGGAAATCAGCCCACAACCACGGCGGCTACATCGGCGGCGAAAAGGAGATCGGCTGTTCGGCTAACTAATTTCCGACAAAAAAGGAAAATGGAGATACGCCGTCGCAGCAGTTCCGGCTGGCAAAGCCGGAGGTCGTGCTAGCCGAGACGCCCAACACTCCCGAAACCGCAACGGGAAAGGAAGGGACCAACCCACCGTCGGTAAATGAGGAGTCAAGGATGGAGGTGGATACAGGAGAGGCCAGAGACGACCTCGAGGAAGAAATTACCGCCTTCCTCGACCTACCCCCGACTCCTTAACCCATCCAACTCTGGATCGGGAGAATCTCTTACCGGGGTTATACGAATCCGGTTCTATCGAACTCGATAGAGCCAAGCGAGTAACCCTGAAGCCCGCTGACTCTATCATTAGAGTCAGCGATGCATCTAAGAGATAACCCGGTTCCGCAATCCTCCACGCTTCTATGCGATATCGCGTCCCGGTTGGACAGTTTGGGAGGGGAGAGTTGACACGGCTCGTGGATGTGTAAACGAATCGTTTACACCACCGAGCCGATATTTATCAACTGTCCATCCCTTTCCGCAAGTAACGCTGAACGAAAATACTTACCCGCCGTAAATACATTACGTGCGATCATAAGGTATTTTCGCCACCGGTACGCCGACGTAACAGATAGCGAAATATTCCTATTTATAATAATACGATTTCGCGATATGTTAATTAAGCTTCAGCTATTAATTACCCGCAAATCGTATTTGGGTATTATAAATAGGAATATTATATTAATTAAAAATACGATTTCCTACGAACGACGACGATTTGGATATGTCGAACCGACATACTCGTCCAGTACGTCCGTAGCCGTATTAGCGAGTGGTACATTTATAAAACATTATTTTACATTATACGTTTCAGTGTATTTAATTGTATTAGTGTATATGTTGATAAATATACTACCATAGCGGATATTCATATTGTTATTTCAAATACGTCATCTGACGCATTTCCGCCATCCTTACAACCCGTTACACATTGTGTCGATCTTTGTAATTTAATATCATCATAATGTTTACCTCGCACACAGGTTATCGGTTAGTTTTTATAGATTAATCAGTAGTTGATAGTGAATGCTTAGGTTTGTCCACCACGATAGCGTCAGCCAGGGTCTGCCGAGTACTTTGACGTATATAAAAATTTTATATATTTTTATGGTAACTAACTAGCCGAAGATTAGAACTAACAGAGGTACGGGTAACCTACAAAGTATAACAATTTAGAAATGCTGAATTGTCATAAGGAATCCAATAGGCCTCAGTTAAACATAGCAATGAATAAAACTCGGAAATCGGTCACTGTTTCTAATACATCATGATCAAAGGACGTCAATGTAGTCAATTTTACTATCGAAAAATGCTACAATAAATTCATTGACTTACATTCTCAAAGATTCCTCAAATCTCCACCAATCACAATTAAAATATTGAAATACTTTGATAAATTCACACATTTTATTGTTAGGTACAACTATAATTACAAAATATTCAAATAATCTTTCCAAACCTTATATTATTCTTTGATAATGTATCGGCATATTATTTTAATTCCCTCCAATTTACAAATTTAAAGTCAATAGATCATAACCACGGAATCAAATATTTATGCAAGTTTTATGAAAATGTTATGATATTAATTCATTACTATACGTGCAAAGGGGGGAGGGATCCATCCTGGAGTTCACCCTCTTCGGTGCGCCTCTGGTGTATGCAGATTACGTTTCATTCCACAACACCAATCTCGTCGCATTACAGTATGGAATTTTTTTGCCTCCACGCAAATTAAAAAGTAATCAAGGCTACACAATTTTCAACACGGTAAATTCGAAAATGTGTATAGTTTACTTACTACTAGTTTTCTGTGTACCTACAATCATAAAACATATTTCTATTATTAATTGTTTTATAGTCTTTTGATTATGAGAAGTATAAAGTATATGAATTTATCAAAATATAGTTGTTAGATAATTCATGACACTATTATAGTTTACTGACGATTTTAATTATATTTGTTCTTGCTTTTTGAATTAAACTGCTGAGTATAGTTATTAGTTAATTCATGAGACAATTATAATTTACTGACAATTTAAATTATATATGTTCTCTATTTCGGGTGCTGTATAATCACTTTGTGTCGATCTTTGTAATTTAATATCATCATAATGTTTACCTCGCACACAGGTTATCGGTTAGTTTTTATAGATTATATGGTAATTAACACAGTAGTACATGCTTATTTTTGTGCCACCACAATGACTACAGCATGGACTTTGCAGAGTCCGCCGACGTATGCAGAAATAGAAAACATTTTAACTGACAATCAATTTGCATGAGAAGCACTTCAAGAAATAGCAGTGGTACAGGACACCCAAAAACTGTTATAATTCATAAACGCTGAATTGTCATAAGCAGGGCTCGGGACTTTATGCATTTGCTTATTTATTCGGGGAATAGATAGGAAAAATCTGATTTGACATAAATTTGTTTTGTGATACAAGGATTTAAAATTTAAAAATTTTTGTTGCATATATTTGCATATTTTAGGTTACTTTTATATAAACGCATATTGTTGAGATTTATTCATCTTTATTGCATATTCTATAATTTTTCTAATTAAATAATAAGAAAAATGTAATTTTTGAAAAAAAATTATAAATTATTTAAAATTTTTATTTATATCGCGTTATTAAAATGTTTTTTTAACCTTGTTCATTTTATTTTATTTTTCTTTCAGCTTTTCTATTTTTAGAAAAACAGAAATCGATTTGATTTCCTCTGCAATAACGCCGATAAGATGATAATCAATAGCTATAATGTGGCGTGTTTCCACGTTTATACCATACATCTATAAGGCATTCCCATTCTATTTTTAGCATCGAAGAGAATATTATTTTTATCTGACTTAATACGATATTATTTTGCTTGTTAGTTCTCAGTGATCGGTATCGTATCGGTGCGTTTACATATATTCCTTGTGTCCGTGTTCGTATTTGGTGACTCATGCTGTATTGTGATATATATATTTCTTTTAATTAATAAATATGCCGAAAGAAAAACAATCACAAATTAGTCGATTGTAAAGTTTTGTATCGGAATTTAGGGAAAATGTATTTTGTGCTAATGGTCGAATATTATTTTACAAAGTATGTGAACTTAGAGTATGAACGGCGATCTAGTGTAACACAACATATAAAAACAGAAAAACACCTGAGGGTGATTAAACGGAGGGAAATGTTCAAGACAAGCACCCAACAAATGATGACACAACCTACAATTAGAAATTTATCTTTTAATTTATATATATATATATATATATATATATATATAGCTGCACATTATACTGCATATATTATCGATAGTGCATATTTAATTGCATAAATTAACTTTTTTAAGTGCATATTTAACAACATATTTTAAGGTTTTTTAACGCAAAAAGTCCCGAGCCCTGGTCATAAGAAATCCAAAAAAAGAAAGTTAAAGATAGCAGTGAATAAAGTAGTATTAGCCAATAAACATGGAAAATCGCTACGTTGTAAGTAGTCGAGAAAAAAAAATTATATATTAAAAATCAACAAAAAGTAAAATAAAGGAAGTCCGAGATTACGTATCGTTCCATAACGCAAACTCATCGCAACGGGGATGGAAATCGCATGTCTCCACGCAAATGAAAAGTAATCACAGTAACACAACTTACAACACAAGAAATTCGAGTATCTGTAAAGTTTACTTACCAAGTAATTTTAATAAATCATCAACTATAAAACATATTTTAATTATGTAATGTTCTATAATATAAAGACTATAAGAAATATATAGCTTACAAATTTGACAGAATACAATTATTATTTAATGCATTAGACAATTATAATTGACTGACGTATTAAAAGTAAAAAGTTAAATTTGTAATATAAGGAACGAAATATATTGACAGTAATATGTATTTGACTTTTTTTTTCAAACGAAAACTCATTTCTTTTTTTCTTTCTCATGCGATTTATATAAAAAAATTTTAAAATGTGTTCAAAATATTTAATCAAAATGATCAAAAGACAAAATAAAGTAAGAGCTAGAATACGTTTCGTTCCACAACACAAATCAAGTCGCAATGCATTATGAAAATCGTGTCTCCGCGAAAATTAAAAGGCATCACAGTTACACAACTTATAACTCAATAAATATTTAAGTTTGTATAGTTTACTTACTTTTAGTATTCTTATCATCTACAATCATAAAACATATTTTATCTATTTAATGTTCTATAATAAAGAGACTATAAGAATTATATAGCTTACAAATTTTATCAGAATACAATTATTATTTAATGCATTATACAATTATAATTGACTGACGTTTTAAAACTAAAACATTAAATTTGTGATATAAGGAACGAAATTTATTGACAGTAATATGTATTTGACTTTTTTTTTCAAACAAAAACTTATTTCTTTTTTTCTTTCTCATGCGATTTATATAAAAAAATTTTAAAATGTGTTCAAAATATTTAATCAAATTGATCAAAAGGCAAAATAAAGTAAGAGCAAGAATACGTTTCATTCCACAACACAAATCAAGACGCAATGCAGTACAAATTAGGGAAAATGTATATTGTGCTAATGGTCGAATATTATTTTACAAAGTATGTGAACTTAGATTATGAACGGCGATCTAGTGTAACACAACATATAAAAACAGAAAAACACCTGAGGGTGATTAACGGAGGGAAATGTTCAAGACAAGCACCCACCAAATGATGACACAACCTACAATTAGAAATTTATCTTTTAATTTATATATATATATATATATATATATATAGCTGCACATTATACTGCATATATTATCGATAGTGCATATTTAATTGCATAAATTAACTTTTTTAAGTGCATATTTAACAACATATTTTAAGGTTTTTTAACACATAAAGTCCCGAGCCCTGGTCATAAGAAATCCAAAAAAAGAAAGTTAAAGATAGCAGTGAATAAAGAAGTATTAGCCAATAAACACGAAAAATCGCTACGTTGTAAGTAGTCGATAAAAAAAATTATATATTAAAAATCAACAAAAAGTAAAATAAAGGAAGCCCGAGATTACGTATCGTTCCATAACGCAAACTCATCGCAACGGGGTATGGAAATCGCATGTCTCCACGCAAATGAAAAGTAATCACAGTATCACAACTTACAACACAAGAAATTCGAGTATCTGTAAAGTTTACTTACCAAGTAATTTTAATAAATCATCAACTATAAAACATATTTTAATTATGTAATGTTCTATAATATAAAGACTATAAGAAATATATAGCTTAAAAATTTAACAGAATACAATTATTATTTAATGCATTAGACAATTATAATTGACTGACGTTTTAAAACTAAAAAGTTAAATTTGTGATATCAGGAACGAAATATACTGACAGTAATATGTATTTGACTTTTTTTTTCAAACAAAAACTTATTTCTTTTTTTCTTTCTCATGCGATTTATATAAAAAAATTTTAAAATGTGTTCAAAATATTTAATCAAATTGATCAAAAGGCAAAATAAAGTAAGAGCAAGAATACGTTTCGTTCCACAACACAAATCAAGACACAATGCAGTATGAAAATCGTGTGTCTCCGCGAAAATAAAAAGGCATCACAGTTACACAACTTATAACTCAATAAATATTCAAGTTTGTATAGTTTACTTACTTCTAATATTCTGACTATCTACAATCATAAAACATATTTTATCTATTTAATGTTCTATAATATAGGGACTATAAGATTTATATAGCTTACAAATTTAACAGAATACAATTATTATTTAATGCATTAGACAATTATAATTGACTGACGTTTTAAAACTAAAAAGTTAAATTTGTGATATCAGGAACGAAATATACTGACAATAATATGTATTTGACTTTTTTTTTCAAACGGGTACTCATTTCTTTTTTTCTTTCTCATACGATTTATATAATAAAACTTTATAACGTGAGTAGGATAGAAATGCCGGTTTCGAAACCTTCTCCTCCTCCCTGCCGCCGCCACCGGTTCTAAAACCTCCTCCTCCTCCGCCCGCCG
>CM032339.1:48935680-49084576 GCA_019022885.1 Schlechtendalia chinensis
TAGCTGTCAAGACTAGCGTACATAGTCGACATATTTGATCGTTTAAATGTTCTAAATATGAGTCTGCAAGGATCAAATACAAACATATTTTATGCTAGTGATAAAGTTAATGCATTCGTGAGGAAGTTGGATTTATTTATTTCGCAAGTATCAAAGAATGATCTTTTAGCATTTGAGACACTAAACACATTTTGGAAAGATAACAAAATTCAGCCAGATTCAAATATAATTACAGACATTTCGGAACACCTACAATCACTAAAATCCAACATTTCACAATATTTTCCTGATGATAACTCAGAAATGAAATGGATCATAAACCTTTTCGAAGATGATTATATTAAGAACATTCCAGATGTTATTTTGGCAAAAGAATTATTCATTGACCTAACCAGTGACTCTGACCAAAAAACCGCTTTCAAAACCAAAAAGATCTCAAATTTTTGGCTGGACGTGAAACAAGAATACTCGGCGTTGTCCACACAAGCTCTACAATTTCTAATCCTTTTTGTGTCAACATATCTGTGCGAAAATACATTTTCCCATTTATTGTACATGAAAAATAAATATAGAAATAGATTGGACGTATAAAGTGATTTAAGACTTAAAGTTACTAATATGGAGCCCAATATTGACGTCATCGTCCGTTCAAAACATCATCAACATCAACATCAACCGTCTCATTGAATTAAACCATAATAATTGTAATAATAATTTTACACTTTATGTTGAATTTAATTTCTTTTGTGCATTAAAAACTTAAATTGTCATAATTTTGTAGTTCCTAATAAAATAAAATTATATACATATAAAATAAATGTATACATTTTAATAAGCAAAAAAAAAGGTTATTAAGTCATGTGGTAGGTAAAAATTTTCGAACTGTATAGGTGGTACACGAATATAAAAAGGTTGAAAACCGCTGGTCTAATGGATTTGGTATTTTATTTGAATAATTTATAAGTTCTACTGGGTCTAAGGATAATGCTGGCGGAGAAAAGGGTAACTGAGACCTCTTAATATCTTTCTTTCTAATTGCATTATAAGACATCCAGTTTATTGAACGATTATTATAATTATCAAATCTATCTCGTGAACAGAACATAGAATATTTTGTACCATTGTAACGTTTCAGAACAAGTTAGGTATACCTAAGAACTATTAATTGTGGATGGAGACGGTATTTTCAATATAAATACGTGTCGGGTGTTCTCATGGGAGAGGTATGTATTCAACGTCCGATTCCCGACCATCGTCGCCACCTCTCCGCCGTCACAGCATAATTAATTAGAAATATTCGATAAGAACCGAGTAAAAATATCACCATTTTAATTACGGGCTGGTTACGCAATACAATTGTGAATTATATATATTTTTTCTTTTACCTCGGCCCACTCTCTCACCGGTCGCCAACGTGTCGATTCCGTCTTCTCCCGTATTTTTCGTTATTTTTGTCGTGGTCATTTATTTTTCCATAATGGTCAAATACCCCAGTATGGAGTAGATCCAGAGAATCGTCCCCGTGGTGGAGGTCCGTCCACGGAGGGAGAGACGGTCGTGGTCCTAGGTACTCTAGGATTATGAGGTGAGTAGAGTACAAGGGATATATATATATGTTTTTTGTGGTACTTGGCCGGTACATTACGATTATTATTATTATGTCTTTTTAATTATTATTTATTTACAAAAACAAAGAATTCAATATATAAAATTTATAATTGTCTTTCCGACGTCTACGAGCGGTCGGAAAGCCCCTCGCGAGGTTAATTTTAGTAGATCACGTTTGTGATTTATTTTTTTTTGTACTATCGTTAATCGTTCGTGAGTTATATATTTGTGTATTTGAATTCTTATTGTTGTTTTAAATTATTGGTGTTATTTTGTTATCATATTTTTTTCAGAGAAGGTTTTTAATGCAGGACCATATGTCTATGCCTTTCCTTCTATTTAATTAAAGTTTTTCATTTTCATATTAATAAATTATATTAATCGTTCAAACATATAATTTCATTGTTGTTTTTTTTCCTTTTATTTCCTATTTCCGTGATTTTGTTTAAATCCATGTACTCCGGTCTCCCAGATCTCGGTACATGGTTGGCGATCCTTCCAAAACACAAAAACTATTGGAGGGTAGTCACTCGGCGCTCGATCGCGAGAAGTCGTAACGAACGAGACGTCGCACCATTAAATCTATAGGCATATTTTCATCATCAGAATTATTGAAAGAGTCTACTTCAATGGTACGATTTTCTTCTTCTTCGTCGTCGTCATTAACATCAATATCATTCAACAAAGTCATAACATCTTCATTTCCCAAATCGTTAAGTAAATCTTGAAATTCGTTGTCTGGAAAACGTTTCTCAGTACAGCCGCTACTTGATAATGAAGACAAATCAGAATCTCGCCAATCATTAAAAATTGCAAGCATTTCATTTTTAAATAAGATCGTATTTCTTGCCACTTTATATAAAATTATTCATTTATAAATGAAAAATATTTGATATTATAATAAATATTTGTTTTTACCCAATGCACATTATAATGTGCATATTTTTATCACGATGTAAACGGTTACTGATTTGTGATTATAGTTATATATATGTACATGAAGTTGCCCCCCCCACTTTGTCCAGTCGTTACCGGACAAATTGTAAACAATTGTAAATTTATTGTAAATAATTGTAAATCCAATTTTGGAATTTGCAAATCATCTAAAAACTATTTATTAAAATTAAATTAAATTAAAAAATAAGTTGAGGGGAGCCATGTTCATGCATCTTACAAACATTGTCCGATTGTTTCTGAATAAATTGTAAACAATTGTAAATCCATTGTAAATAATTGTCAATCCATTTTTGGAATTTGTAAATCATCGTATAACATATAAAATAAAAAACAAAGTGGGGGGGGGGGTAGCAGGTGTAAAAAATGCTTGTGTAAAAAATGATAAGAATAGTAATCATGTAAATATTTATTTTGTAATATCAGGAATGTTAATTCTAATTTTGGCGAATTGACTTTATTTTCAGAAAAAAAAGTAAATACTAAAAAATTGATGTAATTGTATTGACTAAAATTTGGCATGATGCTTTAAATTAATATAATAAAATCGTGAATTTTTAGATTATACATATATTATATTTATTGTAAAACATGATTTAGGTTTTTTAATTTTGTCTACTTATACTTATCCTATATTCATAATATCTAGGGCAGGCTAACTATTAGATTATATATATACATCTGAATTCGTTGCCAAACAATAATATTGTGTTATACATTTTATTTTATTTATATGAAATAATAATAATAACTATCTTATTATTAATTTAAAAATAAATGAATTAATTTTAAATTATATATTTTGATTTTTCATGAATAGGCACTTGAATTGTCCAGACTTGTGGACAGAAACATTGCAGAAACTGTGAGACGTATAATGATGAAAATGTTTGAAGTTACATTCCACCACACGCCATAAGCAATCAATTTTATTAAAATGTAAAAAAAATCCTAATAACATAACATTATCCTTATATTATATATTATGCTAAAAATAAAAATAAAAATAATTACATTAATATAATGAGATTTCAAAAAAAAAAAAAAAAATTGGATGATAAAAAATTTAAGAGTATCTCTCATGATCTAAAATTAACATGGGAATTAATAAATGGAAAAAACAGGCTCCAAAACTAATAATAAAGATAAAATTGAAACTATAATAAGTAATGGACAATTACTTATATCTGTAAACCCAAAAATGGTGTTTAATAATTTAATGAATTTATTACTAACGTCAGAAAGAAATTAGCTATGAACTCAAGTAATGTGAGGTTAAATGATAATCAAAATTTATGTCATACTATTTGATAGGATAAAATGTTTTTTAACAGAATTGAAAACTCAGAAGTTGTAAAACTTGTTAATAATTGAAAAGATGATACTGCACCAGGTAGGATAAGGTAACAAAAAAATTATTAAAATATATTATTGAATTTATAGTTAATCCGTTAGTTTATATTTATAATCTAAATATACAGCAAAGTATTTTTCTAGATAAATTAAAATTAGCAGTGTATAAATCTCTTCAGAAGGGGGGATTGTAATAATCTGAATAATAACAGACCAATACCTTTGTTGAATAATTTCTCTAAAATATTTGAGAAGATAATTAAATTAAGATTAATTACAATTCTGGAAGAAAACAAACTTTTATCAAAAAACCAAAATGGATTTAGACTTGGAATAGACACAGAAGATGCTCTTCATATTACGACTAAGTTTATATATAATGAGTTAGATAACAGCAACAAAGTAATAGCCGTTTTCTTAGATTTAAATAAAGCGTTTGATACAGTAAATCATGAAATTTTATTACCGATATTACCTAATTTTAGTTTTAACAATTTAAGTCTAAATTGGTTTAAAAGTTAACTATATAACAAAAAACAAATGGTTGAATTAAATAATATTACAAGTCAAGTAAGTATAATTGAATATGAAGTTTCTCAAGGTAGTGTTTCGAGTCCTATTTTATTTATATTATACATTACTATATTATATATTGTGTATTATATATTATACATTGTGGCCTTGATTTTGGTGGTTCGATTGTTATATATGTTAATTATACCTGTTTACTTTTTATCGATACATTATGAGACTATCACCCCAAAGCTACAAAAATATTGGTTATTCATAGATTTGGATTAAGTTTATATTTTATTTTTCTCTTGTATTTATTGTTATATTTTTGATGCATAAGATATTACTTGGTTTGTTTTAATTTTATATTTCTATTGCTCAACGCACTAATAACTAAATGTATTAACTAAATAGATATTAATTAGATAAAGGAATTAGATTTCTTATAGAATTAGATATTAATTAATTACTATAACTTTATATTTATTTTTAATGTTATTATTCTCTATTTCTAACACAAGCTTTGTTTAAAATTCATATAATAGTATTTGAACTTTGAAATGCGCATGTATGATGAATAAATATAAAAGAAAATTAGTTTTTAATAAAATAAAAAAACCAAATACGCTCAGTTATACTATATTTGTTGACATTATTTTCTGATTTTTTGAATTTGATATTTAAGTAGACTGTAATAATAAAACGTAAACTAAATTAATTACTAATAACTGTACAACATGCAAGGTTTGTTAATGTGAAAAGGTGGTATGGCGGAGATACAAATAAAAAGACAAATTATAGTATGTACCCAATAGGCTCACAACGTAAATATAAATACAATTGTATACATTGTATTTTTTTGGTTTAGTATTCTTTTTGTGGCTTTCCAAATTCAGTTGTTTGAATTTCTTAAGGAGTGAATGTATTGTTGGTAAGATTGTGATCTGTGTATGCGTAAGGAGCATGCGTTTTTTAAGGAGCATGCAATATTGTTGTAGTGTTTTTTGTTACTAGGGAGGTGCGTAAGGTGCCAGCGGTTTCTGGCTCGACGTTTTTCAGCAAGTAGTTGAGAGAGATGTTTAGGGAGATTATAATTTTTAGGAATGGTTGACAGAGGTGTTATAGAATTGAGGGCGGCATTTTTTATTATTGTGGTGATGGCTGAGACAGCACAATCTATCTCAACGACTGTGGTACGTCAGCAATCTCACCCTTCACTCAGACCTTAAAATCCCCAACATTCATTCCCTAGCCTCTCACTACTATAAATCATTCCATAAAAACACTTTCAACCATTCAAATCCACTCATATCAAATCTTTCTTCTCTCACGCTTCCCAACAACCCACCACGCCGTCTTAAGCGGAACTGGCCTAGAGACCTAAATTCAAATTAAAAATTAAAAAAAAAAAAAAAAATTAATTAAATCATCAAATATGTAGTCTAGAATTGTGAAGTAGTGTCGTTGAACACCCCTTCAATCAAGTCGTCTAGCCCTGTAATCGTCATGTTAACCTTATTACCTATTGTATTAATTATTACAGATTGTTATATTCTTTTGTTAAAATAAAAAAAAAGCACTAAAATTCAAAATATAAATAAATACACTGAGTAAATTAATGAAAAAAATGGTAAACAAACGTTTAGTTACGTTTCTTGAAATCTCCAAATTACTACCCGACGATCAACGTGGCTTCCGAAAAAACTACTCAGCTATAAAGCACCCTTCATACTTACATACAGATATCTGTAAAACAATAAATAATAATCAACACCTTATACTAGTAGTATTAGATTTAGAAAAAGCTTACAACATGGTGTGGCGCAACAGAGTACATTAAATCATTA
Organism: Schlechtendalia chinensis; assembly: GCA_019022885.1. NCBI lineage: Eukaryota > Metazoa > Arthropoda > Insecta > Hemiptera > Aphididae > Schlechtendalia > Schlechtendalia chinensis. The sequence continues at coordinate 48,941,956 of CM032339.1, forward strand.
AAAAATGGGTGATAAACGGAAATTTCTTTCTATTTTTAACATATTTGTTTTTAAATCATTTTATACAGATGAAAGCTCAAAACGAAAAAAATCACCTCAAAGAAAACGACCTTCCACAAGGGTCGGTCATTAGCGTAACGATGTTTCAATTAGTCATAAATGACATTTTTCTACATATCCCAAAACTTGCAAAACATATTTTCGCTGACGACTGCTACATATATTGTAGTGGAAATAATATCAAAACTACTACAGAAATCTTTACACAATCACTTACAAGAATGGGCTGACAAATCAGGCTTTATTTTTTCTTCATCTAAAAGCCAATACATCAAATGCAACAACAATCTTGATACCAACCACAACATTTACCTAAAAAATATACAAATACACTTTTTTAAAACAATACGAATACTATGAATAATATTCGATCACACACTCAATTGGATCACACGCCTGATAACATTACAAAGCACAAACAAAATGAAAATTAATATAATCAAAACATTTGCACATCACACATAGGGAACTGACAACAAATAAATGTTAAATATATATAAATCTCTAATTTTATCACAAATTAATTATACATCTCAAATATAAAAAACAGCCAATGCCGGGCATCTTGAAATAGTAGATTCATGACACCATGAAGAAATTCGATTATCAATTGGTGCATTCAGAACAAGTTCGACAGAAAGCATCCTGTGTTATGCGAGAGAATTACCTCTACAACTTATTAGAGATAAAAATACACTCTTATATGGTATAAAAAGAAAAGTATCACCTGTTCACATAAGATATAAAGTTTTATTCAATATCAATATCGTAATTCAAAACTCTAATGTCAATAAAACACAAATCTCAATACAAGACATTTTCTTCGCATTTTGCAAAAAAAAAAAAAAAAAAAAAAATGAACATTTACAACCATGTTGATAATAAAATTTTCGTTCAGAAAAAATCCCCATAATTACGGAACCCCAAAATTAATACAAAACTACATACAATTAAGAAACAGGAAACAAACTACACTTCTACAAATATCTTAATAGGTATATAAATGTATACAAATATATTTATTACTCATTTTCAAAAACGTTCTATAAAACCTCACATTGTTTTATCAAAGTTCTCAAGTTGATTTTAAGGCAAACAAAAATATTAGATGAATAAAATTAATTAATACTTATACTTACATTTTAAATGTTAATTCACCTGAAATTTGACATCAATTTTTTATCTTGAGTTTAACACTGTTCGCGCCACTATGTTATGGTGGTTACCGACCGCGATAAGGCGCATGATCCATGAACGGGCGACGTATGTATTTTTGTGAATAGTCGGAGTTTCCTGTTCGCAATTATCGTCGTCGTCGAGTCGTTCGTAGTGGCGATAATTTTAGTTCACTGCTGGCCTAGACGGCTAGCGAGATATACAGATTTTTCTTCGCGGCGGTCGACGAGTGCCGTGACGTCTCGTCGTGCGTGTTCACCGTCAGTATATTGAAGCGTATTATTTTGTGTCATAATTTTGTTAAATACATTTAGTTTCTGTGTTGGATAAAATAATATTTGTTATTACTCAACCCGTTCGTCCATCCACAAAACAAATAGGCCGGTGGGCGGAAACAAACACATTATTTTATTTATAATTCACGTGTTTTCGAGAATACATATACACATTGGGAACGTATTATTTTCATTTAATTTATTAAAAGTTAATAAATTAAATATAGTATAGTTAATAGTAATTCAACTAAATATAGGAATATATTTGTGAAAAATATACGAATATATCTTGTATAACAAATATCTATGATATTCAACTAACCCATGTTTATAATATGTAATAATATAATTCATAGTTCATATATAATTTTAATGTAAATAAATATTTACAGGTCTAATTCTAGTCGAAATTTGTAAGTCTAACCCAGGGATTCCCAACCACTGTGCCGCGTCACAAGTGTGCCGGTAAATTCATCGAGTGTGCCTTGTAATTTTTGTCATATTATGTGTGTTAAATATATTTTAAAATATAATTTTAGTATTTACAATAATTTTACTTTACAAATTACAATTTACAATTTTATTATAGATCATTAATTATCAATTATCGGTTTTAATAACAGTTTTAAACGTATATGATTATCTTTACAATGTACAGTTGGATGGCAAATTTGTGATTTCACCATTATATATTATAGAATACTATTCAGTATAGCGTGATTGTAGTGCGTGTAATCATTACGTGTAATTTTTTCTCAAGAAATATTATATTTTAATTTAAAAATGGATAAATTTTTAATAAAAAAACCTAAATTAATGGATGATATTAATGTAAATGAAAACAATATAAATATTGAAATTAATAATAAAGAATCAATTTTAAGTGTTAAAAATTTAAAAGTTGTTCGTAAATAATTGATAATTATTTATGTTTTTGATTTACATGGAATAATGATATTGACTGTCTTTTACCTGTTTGTATCGTTTGTGGTGAAAAATTAAGCAATGAAGCAATAATGCCCAGCAAATTAAAATGACATTTAACAACAAAACATCCTGGTGAGTCCTTAAAACCACGCATATATTTTGAACGCCACATAAATTTAAATAAAATAGCTACATATAAAATGATAAAAAGAGTGACTATATCAGATAAAGCTCTTGAAGCGTCTATTAAATTAGCAGAATTAATTGCTAGAAATATGAATTCTCACATCATTGGCGAACAATTGGTAGGACCTGCCTGTTTAGCTATATTTAAAACTATGTTGGGTATAGAATCTAAAGATTTTATATCAAAAGTGCCACTTCCCAGCAATACTATTAGCCGTTGAATAACAGAGATGTCCGATGATATTAATGATAATGTTATAGAAAAAATTAAAATAAACGAACTATTTTCGTTGCAAATACAAGATAGATATATATACAAATATCTCGTAGATGAGAGTACCAACAAAAGTTCTAAAGCTCAATTATTGTTTTGGAAGGTTTGTTGATAAAAAAATGTTGTTGAGCAATTTCTATTTTCTAAAGAATTAAAATCAACAACTACTGGAAAAGATATATTTGATGTAGTAAATTCTTTTTTTGAAAAATCTGATTTGTCATGGAATTATTGCTGTGCTGTGTGTACAGATAGAGCTTCATCTATGATCGGAAAGTATAAAGGTTTCATTTCGCTTGTTAAAATTAAAAATCCAGCTAATTTATTAATTAAAATTAAAAATTCAGCTCTTATAACTACACACTGTTTTATTCACCGAGAAGCACTAGTAGCAAAAACAATCGGAGACAAAATGTTAAAAGTTTTAAATTATGGTATTAAAATAGTTAATTATATTAGATTTCGTCCTTTGAAAACCAGAATTTTTGAAATTATTTGTGAGGAAATGGGTTTCGATCATGTACATCAACTATTACACACGGAGGTAAGATGGTTATCTCGTAGTCAAGTGTTAAACAGAGTTATTGAATTGAATGAAGAATTAAAATTATTTTTTGAACAAGAAAATCTCCAAATATTTAATGATTTGTTTCAAGATGAAAACTGATGTTAAATATTAGCATACTTGGCTGATATATTTAAAAATTAAATTATTTAAATGCGTCAATGCAAGGATGTCAGGAAACAATAATTTCTCCAACTAATAAAATCAGAGGGTTTAAAAACAAAATTGCATTTTGAAAATCTTCAATGATTAGAGGTGATTTTTCTAGTTTTCCTACATTTTCCAATTTAACTGTGGGAAAATTGAATACTGAAGAATTACAAAAACGTATAATTGAACATCTCGTACTATTCGAAAAAAAAGTTAATCACTATTTTCCGTCATTAACAACAAATGCAGATTGGGTTCTTTTGCCATTTGATTTTTCAGATAATGTTGAAGAACTTTATCTTACTAATGACGAAAAAAATGAATTTCTTGAAATGTGTTTTAATTCTTCAAAAAAAAAAAAAATACTTAATAGTCAAAAAAAGTTCTTAGATTCTTTTTGGTTAAGTTTAGGTGACGAATATCCAGCTATTTATAAAAAGGCGATATTATTATTGATACCATTTTCCACGTCATATCTATGCGAACAAGCATTTTCTGCGCCAAACAACATTAAAACTAGTACTATAATTCGTTTAAAAAATATTGATCATGATTTACGTATTGCAGTTTCAAATTTCCCCCCTAGAATAGAGAAATTAGGTTAAAAACATCAGTTACAAATATCACAATTAATTTGTATAGTTAAAATTAATTACTATGGTATTATTATCTGAATTACAACCTATAAAAAATATAATACATATATTTATTTTTATCTCCTTTTTATTATTATTTATTGTAATTGCAATTGTTAAATAAATGTTTTTTCGAATAAATCCTAATAAAAATATATTTATTTAGTTATTTATAATTTATGTGCAGTGAAAATTTTTAAATTGATCAAGCGTGCCGTCAAATAAAAAAGGTTGGGAATCCCTGGTGTTCTCGCAAGTCAAATAATCGAATGTCCGCACGTTCGCGCCGAACAAAATGGCAAATTGTCCGTTTGGCCGCGGTGCAGGCGTAGAAACTTCGCGAACTTGCCTCCCTCCCGCCCTCTCGTCGTCTCTAAAACCCGACGTCTTTTCTGGTGTTGTGACGCCGCCGTGGTTGTTGTTGAGCTGCCGTTGGCGTGGCTTGACGTTGCAGCGTGTGCGTGTGTGTTACGCCGTTGCTGTGCCAACGTTCTACATCTTGTTCCGAGCCGTCTTGAAAACGTCGTCTTCGGTTGCCATCTGGCCCATGAACGCCATACCAATCAATCCGTCTACGTCGCCGAGAAGCTAGCAGACACGGTAACGTTTGGAGTTCCTTGTTGTCACAAATGGTTATTACGGACATATGCCCGTTTGAGCATATGCATATTTATAATCATACTTGTATTGATATTCGTCTAGGTAATAAGTAATTAGAAGTTATAGTGTTCACTTTATGTCAACTTCCGTGTACGTCTAACGTTATTCGTAAAATCGGAAAGCAGAGTCACCCGTCCTCGTACACATTATATTTTCCGTCGCTTGGCGGTAACACCTGGTCTAACCCATTGTTGATAAACTTTTGTTCGACTAATAGGTTTCGACTGTAAAATATTTATTTACCTACATTCGAACTGCACGTGAATTATGAACTAAAATATAAAATATTGTAAACATAAGTTAGTCAGGCCTGTGCACGTAAGAGGAGGAGGATTATAGGAGAATTAAATCTATTTATGGTTTTTTAAAGTATATATCATGTGGGTCAATACATTTTATTGGCTTTAATAAGTGGATACGGACTGTAAACTAGGACAACGGGTGATTTTGAAACTCTAGAATACAAGAAGTATCGATTATATAAATATAAGGTGTACTTTCTGTGACGTACATGCATTATATCCGTTATCTTATTATAGTCGATTAACGATATGGTGACGTCCGTTTTTGTTTTTAATAGTTAGATTGTTATATTATATTTTGTATAATTTAAACACGTAATAAATCGTTTCTTTAAATAAATTGTCAATCGTTTGTCAATACATAAAATTAAAAGAAAATTTAGAAGGATTAAATTACTATTTTAATACTTACACTTTTATATTAAATATGAACGATATAAAATATAGAATATAGATCAAATGTCTAAAATATTTTTTTGATTAAATATAATTAATTAATCGGCTCAATATTTGATCTATATGAAGCCAATTTTGACATAATATTAGTTATATAGAATTTAATAATTATATTTTCATGAATAAATGATATTCGTTAGTATTAATCAGAAATAACAAATTACATAATATTATTATATCCGCATAGTGTTGATATCGTCACGTTGATGTCGCTGTCTTCTAAGAAATAGTCAGTTTTCTACAGACATTTGTAAATAGTATAATATAAATATTGCAAACAGAGAATTACTTCACATCACACTAATTGTTCAACACGTTCTGACTGACATTGTTGAAAATTATTATCGAATATCTAAAGAGGTATGTACATTTATACCATACCTAGATATATTTAATACTCATCTCCAAGATTGTTTTTTATGTAACGTCACAATATCTTAATGAATTCTCGTCTTTTTCTTGGATAAACAATGAGGTTAGATACATAAAATTATTTGAAACTTACAATTCAATTTTAACATGTTGACTACCACATGCTCGCTGGCAACCCAAGCTAGTTCATTGCGTGTGAGTTCATACTGTAATTACGAATTTCGTTGTAAATATTTACGTTTAGAAAAATGGCTACAGTTGTGTGATTTTGATATAGCCAATATACATATAATCAGCAATTTGTATATTATTTTTCCAAAATAAAAATGTATTGGGTCGTTGGCTGCAGAGCCTGATTTACAAATTTTGAGGCTAGGGACTTTTATAAGAAGAGGTCTCATATAAAGTTATTAATTATCTTATTCAGAAATGTTTATTTTATTTTATATATGTATAAATTGATTTATTATATGTTATAATTGATTACATCATAGATAATATTTAATAATATAATGTTATGACAACTTTTATCATTCTTTTTTTAAATTTATAAAAAATCTATAAAACAAAAATATTTTATGTAGCATTAAAATAATTAAAAAATATTGGTCTTCCAAAACATTAACGAATATAAGGTCACTCCAAATTGAGGTCAGGTGACTAGTCACCCATGTGCTCGCCCAAATCGGGCACTGGTCAGCTGGCATGCGGCCTACCAATTATATAATTTTATACGTAAGCCACTTGGTCACCCGCGGTTTCGTACTCAATTTTTGACAAGTATGATACTTATTTTTGTATACTATATTCATTAGTTTTTATAGGTTTTTCCTTCTAATTATTATTTATAGGAATTCATAAGATGAAATCAACATTGATATTATCTGTACAGTACCCATCAGCCATCCTTTAGTATTCATCGTATCCGTAGACGTGTTTATAATTTGAATAGTTCAGTTGAGTTTTGAATTAAAATAATTTTTGTTCTGTATTTTACTGAACAACCTGCTGAGGATAGATTCCGAAGATGGCCAGCAGTAAAACATAAACTTGAGGACATTTTAGAAAAATGCTCAAGAAATAGAAAAATAAGAAAAAGATGTACTAAATGCTACAAAAAAATGAAATAATTAATTAATAAATGGTTTTGAACTAATGTTGTAGGGAGTTATAAATAAAGCTAAACAAGTGAAAACTTTTTGCAGTCTGCCCATCTGTGTGCATATATTATTTTCAAGATCATTTGAAAAACTAACTTTGACAATAATATTTGTTTAAATATTGTTTTACATAAATATGTATTTTCAAGTATAATGATTAATCAGGTACAATTTTCTTTTTACATTTTATTAAAATTAAAAATATAATTTTTAATTTAATTTGAACATTTTATATTGTTCAAATAGTAAGTTTTCATGTATAAATCATGGGTATGAACATTAATTTTATCGAAATAATAAATTATAATGTGTTAAAAATTTTCTTTATATAGGATTAAATACAATCTTTCAAAGTTTTAATATTTTATTGATTTATTGGATTGATTTTTTTTGTTTACACCATGAATTATTTTGAAAAATATTATCTCCAAGTCATGTAGGAATTAGTTACATTCATTGCTGATTTTAAATTTGGTATCGGAAAATCCAACTGGTGTCTTATAAATAATTTAATTTAGGTTGCCGACAATCTATGTGAATTCGTAATAAAAGACACTTGGTTTGCCGGCGGACATGGGTAGTCGACGTGTCAAATGGTATTCACCTAAGGTTTTGATTAGTGAGGTGTGAATTTGGTCGACGATGACCTATTGGTTAACATATTTTAAATGCCGTTGATGCTCTTGACATTTGTAGCGTAAAATAAAAATAATAAAATAAAATTTTCAAATTTAATGTGTTGTAATTATATTGTCCATATCAACAACTATTGAGTGTTTATTTTCTAAATTACGTCCACTCAAGAAATATTCAAGGTATAAAATGGCCGAAGAACAATTTAATGCACTTAAAATATTAATTGCGTAGAAGTAAATTAGGTTATAAATGAGTTTTTTTCTACATCACGTAGGGTATGTATAATACTAAAGCCAGCAGAAAATAAAAAAAGAGTATATTATTTTTTAAATTTAATAATATTATTTAATGTAATTATTATTGTTATAGTAATATTATTAATGATTATTCGCATAGAAGAAAAAAATGTATAGTTAATGTTCTCACATAATCAGGTTGCAATTATTGTAGTACAGATTGTCTAATTTTTGTCAAAAAAAAAATATATATTTTTGTGTTTTTTAAAATGTTTTATAATTCAATAAATCACAAGTTAAAACTTATAGGAACCTATTTGTTACTAACAATATGGTTTCCAATATTAGAACTACACATTACTTTGACAAAAACGAAGTATGAAAAAGACTACAACAAAACAGTTTATAGAAATTAATAAATGACATATCATATCTTCGGCCTTTTAAAAAACAACGACGATGAAATATATAATATAATAAATAATATAATGACAATTGATCGATATATAACATTTCATTTTAAAATAAAATATAAAATGGCAAAGTTTTAACTGTCAGTTATAAAATAATTTTAGATAAGTATTATGTCCAAAACGTTAAATTAGTATAAATTGTGAAAAATGGTTTTAAATTCAAATAGAATTAGAAAACAATAATATATGTTTAAACGCTTTCAAAATTTCATTGGTTAGTAAAAAAAGCGCGCATATATACAACATACAATATAATGCCAAAAATGAGCTTATTAAATAACTAATTTTGTGTAGAATTTACTAATTAAGTATAACTATATAAAATGTTAAATATAAAGAAAATAAATATCATATATTTTATCATATATTTTCAATTCGTGTATTTAGCAAGACAGAAATCATATTGTAGCATGTCATAATCACCTGAAAACAAACAAATATATAAATAAAATTTTTTATTTTATGTAAAATACTTATAATTTGAACGAATACTTACGTTAATAAAAAAATTTAGATTGATCATTTTTTTTGGTGTTACTTTTATCATTACGTTGAGGGCATCATTCATCCGCATTGATAGTAACAACAACTTTTTATATTTCAAATCCATCATCGTCCAGTTAGAACAATACATTGCATAAGTGGTGGATTTTATCTAAATAAAATATAAGATATACGATATGCTAAATGTTAAATTGATAACTATATTACTTTGTTGTGTATTTCTTCAAATAATTTGCAATATACAAATAATTCTACGATATGTATAGTAATTGCACACAAGACCTTAATTATGTCTATAATTGTTAAATATTTCATTGAAGTAAGAATCTAATAACAGAATATTTCATTATAGGTAATAATTTGATAAACAGCATGTTTTATTTGTATTAAATTTACAAAATTGACTTTACCACTACGACCGTGTATGATAATATTATGATAGACACAGACGTTATGGGTACAATGGCTATAATAATTAACCATATAATGGAATAATATGATTTCAATTTTCTAGAAATCAAAGAAAAAAATTATTAATGAGAAATTATTGTATGAAAATTGTATTAAATATATTTTGAATATAAATCATTTAAAAAATATAAGTTTAGGTATATGACGTCATTAAAGATACATACATTATCACGTAAATATATGTATATATACAAATTATTAAAAGCAAAAAACCAAATCAACAACGACAACCAATGTTATTCGATGGCACTTTTTTATTTATTTATTTATATATATATATATAAATATATGAAGCTTAAATGGCACGTTATCGTCTCGATTCATGGCACTGTGTAAGAAATGTGTGCTTCTACGCAGCTATCTTTTGATCACGTCATCGTCATCGATTTCCATATAGAACAGGGATGGCGAACCTTTTTCAGATCAAGTGCCAAAATTTAAAATTTAAATTTTTAAAATATGCTTGAGTGCCAAAAAAAGAAGTCTTTTTACTAAGAATAAAAAACAGCAAGCAATAGTTATAGACATTTTATTAAACGTTTATTTGTTAACTTTTATTTTATAAAATTGATTCTTAAATTATCATTAGGTATTAAATATTATTTTACTATTAGTTATTATATTTTGTTTTTTTTATTTTGCTTTCGTTAAAAACATTACAGTAAGGCCATTATTTTATAGTTATTACTTAAAATACTATATTTTTAATGCGATTTCTGTTGTTGTTTTTTTGAAGATAAAATTTTGATATCTGGAGTATAGTTTGTAATTTTCAGTGAAATTCAAGCAGCACTGGCTTCGATCAAAGCATTTTTCTGCTTCGTTTTTACTAAATTCATTGTGGAGAATGAACTATTATAAGCGTAAGTTGACAAAAAAATTGAAAGTATGAAATAAGCCATTTTTCTAAATATATTAAGTGTGTATGGAAGCGAGTTCCAGACTTTGATAATTTTATTATCTGCATTTTTCACCACGTTTTCTTGAAAACGGTTGATTTCTATTTCTTCGATTAGTTGTCTTACATCAATAAATTTTTGTGCCCACGCGTTACAGGATTGAAGATCAATTAATTTAAATTAAAATGTACATAGATATGTAATAATATTGTAATACCATATTTGGGTGTCCACCATTCTTGAAAATCTCGATTTGACGATTCTCCAGAAAATTTCATTTGTTTTTTTGTTTTTTTGAAAGTGACACATTTTGTTTTGTATTTTTGTATAGCTGACTTGTGTGTTGCAGTTATTATCGCAAAAGCAATAGCAATACGAGTACAATAATCATAAATATTATAAGTCAGAAATTTATTTCGGCGGGTGGGGGGCACTTGATTTTGTATCACTATTTTAGTTGTTCTAAAATTAATTTTGCACGGTTTTATAACCACGGAGTACCTAAATATATTATACATAAAATATACACACATACGCGCGTAGTTATAATTTTTACAAATTTGGTCGATGATAACATGGATTAGCTAGTAACTTAAATTTATATAGGCATATATATATATATATATATAAAATTTCGGGAGGGGGAGCACGTTCCAATGGTGCCCCCCTGATTACGGCACTGTTATAATTCAATAAATATCTATTAAATTTATACAGAAATGATCTTATTATTACAAATATTTTAATAAATTTTAATTTCTGGCATGCTATTGAAATTTGGCTAACGTGCCACTTCTAGCACGCGTGCCATAGGTTTGCCACCTCTGATATAGAAGCTATTCCACACACGTTTTTTTTTGAGAAAGTGGACTAGTGTCTTGGGTATAATAATATTTACGTAGCGAACCGACAAATGCAATTCTGGTTTTTGGTCATGCCTATTAAACGTGAACCGTATTTTAACAGTTTTTGTTACTCACTAGACTCGCAGGCTAACACCACGTCCAAAAACAAGTTGTTAAACGCCTTGTTGATAGACTTAGCGTTTATCAAAATCGATCTTCCCGAAACTATGTATTACATTTCTACGTCAATTCGTGCTAATTGGTGTGGTGCTAAAAAAATTAACGTAACTAAACTTAGCCCTCAAGAGTCCATTTCTGATCGATTAGATCCAAGCCCCTTCTGCTGAGAGGTGGTGAAACACAGTTGACCAACAACATTCTTCCATATCAGTCATTAGTCGCCCGGTCGCATCGACCTCTATAATACCCATGATCAATTATCGTGGAATAAATCTGAGATGCTGATGCCATGCACAAGTTCTAACATTGTAGTTTTGATTACCCTTCTACGTCTTGATGGTAAAACCGACATAATAACCCCCCAGGGGGGTTTTGTTGGGGTCGGCAGATCGAGGAATTCACTCAAACGATTGCCCGGAGGGGAATAATCAATATTTAGTTTGGTCCAGCTTTTCAATACCCGATATATGGTGCATGTATAAGGATATAGGAACTGGAAGCATCCTTGCAGAAGATTCATGGTTTCGCGGTCGATTATTTGATATTTGTCACTGTCTCTGCAACAAAGACTCTCGAATATACACGACCTATCAACGTGACATAGGCTTGTGGGTCTGCAATTTGCTTAAGTCAACCCGCAACCAATTCAAACTGAGGTTATTTCAGAAGTAAAAGACATAGACTTCATAAAGTCCAGAAACATCAAATGCGATTACGTTAGAATCCAAAATGAGGGGACAGCTGGCGTCCCTGCGATGACACGCAAATTAAACGCACGTATTCTTCCAGGTTCGTATAAAGTTCCTGTTAGTAACCCGTCTGGCTACATGATTTTTTCTTATATTAATCTATTCAGGATCTACTAGCATATCCATGTTTGTCAAGATGATATCTGTAAGACAATCATTAAATGTTTGTCACGATATCTAAATATCAAAATAAGTTTAAAGATCATATTCAAGAACACACTCACTTTTACTTTACGCTATCAAGATAATTGTTAGGTTATGTTCAAAGAAACTGTATAGTTTATCACATATAAACAAATGTAAATGGTAGATAAAGTTAATCAGGTTTTTCAAGATTACGATTTAATAATTCTCTTTCATCCAAGGTTTTTAAACATTTACTATGAATAGTTCAATTAAAAGTGGATATAATTTTGACCTTACGCAAATGATACTAGAACTCATATATTTAATTTTAAATCACTAATAATTGTAATAATAGTATAGCACTTACAAATAAAGATTTTGTTGATCATAAATTATAGATTTATAATCCTCGTAAACTTCTTGATAATGTGTTTCGTTATCTAAAAGTATATAACAGTAAACATTTATAATATATTATAATAATACAAAATAACTTATGTTAATAAGTTATTAAATTAGTAATTACTCGAACATTAATATTTACTAAAATGTTGGAAAATTTTAATTATAATTTTTATAGTAAGAAACAAGTAATTCAATCTTTGACCTTATACATCATACTAAAATAATATTATTTATATCACTTATATATGAAATTAGGATTCAAAATATCATCATATATTTTATATTTAAAAAGTTATGTACTCAGATAAATTGTTAATGAAACATTATTCAAACATTAAATCATAAAAAATAATACAACTTCATAAAAATTAAATTCGTTACAAATTTTTCACGATAAAAATTTATGTACGTTAAATTAATCTATCAAATTGGTAGGTATTATTTATTAAAATAACTATTCAGTAAAAGATTTTATTTAGATTCCAATAGAATATAAATTCTATATACATTTTATATAAAGTAACCGGCTGAATATTTATACTTAAGCGTCATACATGTGTTAAACATTGATTTGAAAAATGCATATTAATTGTTAACTCATTTTATTACGGACTGGACGTCCGAAAAACTAGACCATTTCAAATATCGTTAAGAAGATAATGCTATGGCGTTAGGGTACTCCTCCTTGGGTATGTCAAATAATTCTAAAAAAAAATCTCAAAATTTTTATATCATAAAACATGCCTACTATTTTATTTGTATAAGAATATTCTACAATAAATTTTTAGCCTATAAAAATAACCAAAATATTTCAATAAATGTATTAAGTAAATTTGTCATTTCATTACATTAATAAATCTCCATTTTCTTACTATGTGATTGCTCGTGTCCGACACATTCGAATGCTCGTGCAAGTATTTCGTATTGCGCAATTATAATATAGATAATAGAAATGAAAACAATATCTACAAGTATGAACGAATATGACATAAATTGTACAAGTGTTATTTCGATTACATAAAAAAAAATGTAATAATTATTGTATACGTTTATGGATACTGGAAATCGAAAATTAAAAACATTCTGGTAGCGATTATTTCTTTCATTAGATGTTTTCATTAACATTTTTGTATTCAATAGTAATGGAAAAATCATCCATGACAAAACTGTAATTTTAATTGAAATGTATATAATATTACTGAATTTTATTGATGATTTTTTATATTCATAGAGTAATTTAAAATGTTTAAAACATTGTGAACTTTTCATGAAATTTATACGTGTAACATCAAGCAAATCCCAAATTTTATCTGCATTATATATGTATACGCTTATTTTCATTAACATTAGAAAACTAAGCATATGAGCATATAATATTTGAATTAATTTGATTTCATCAACCGTGTCTTCCGCCTTTACAATAAACCCTAACAAGCCGTACAAATTTATTAGTATTGAAAGTAATATTAATGCTATGCAAACGAGTCTGTAAATGTTGTAATTATATATTTTCGCATTGTTTGGATCAAGTATCTGATAAATATGAAGTTTCTTGAACAATGCTATGTTAATAGCTACTTCATTGTTTTCTGTTGAATTCATTTTATCTTCGTTACGTTGAAGTCTAAAAAAATAATATGTATACATTAATTCATATGATATAGTTTATCAAAAATAATTAATGTCATTGGCTGCTTATTAAAAGTATCTGATAAAATATGACATATATTTTATATAAAATGTTATCGATCTAAATCCATACGAATTGTTATTCAGAACAATGTAATAACTAAGACTCGGAACTTTAGGCATTTGCCTATTTGTTTGAAAAGTGCATATTTAAATTCTGGCGTAATACAAATTCGTTTCATAATACCAAGATTCCAAGTATAAAATTATTTATTACATAATTTAGTATATTTTGTTATTTTTATACAAATTTAAATATTATAAGTTTAAGAACATATAATTGCATATTTGTTTGATTTAATGATAGAAAAAAAATTATAATTCAATTTCAAAAAAAAAAAATATATATATAAGACTGCCAAATTATTATGTTTTATATTGTTTGACAAAATTAATTTTTTAAAGGCTATTTGGTTTATTTCAACTACACGTGTGCACGACACAGTTTACAGTCTCTATACTTTCTGAGATATATTAACTTAGTCAGTGTTTTCATATGATGTTTTTATATTCGGAAATCCTAGAATATGCTACCCGGTATCCGCGTTCGAGTCGCGAACGCAGAACGACACCTAATCAGTCTCTCGTCAATTATAGTGTATTCGCGTATCAGTAGGTTAGGTTAGTAGTATCGCGTAGTGTATTGCGTATCGTTTATTTGTTTTATTCCATATTTTAACAAGTTAAATGGCTTGAACATTAAATTTAACTCTCACTATTTAAACACGATAACTTCAATAATTTTATATCATACTTACCTTTTTTGCTTTAAGAATTAAATGTAACTCTCACTGAATTCATTTCACACGCTATGAGAGTTAAATTTTATTCTCATTTATTTATTGGTTTTTAATATATGAGAACTGATTTTAACTCTCATTTTATTGTACTCGTAAATTCGAATAGAGGAGAAAAACAACATATAGTTTCAATAGAGTATTTTGATACCTTTATTATTTAATCAATAATAGTAATTAAAAAAATTATAAATGTATTAATTAGGATACTATTTAAATTATAAAAATGTCTAGTATATTTCTAGATTTATTATTTTTTTAGCACACTTTTATGAACCATAAAGAATCAATCAATACAGAATACTATTTTGCAAGAAGTACACCAATAGTTTGATTGTTTGATAACCCTTTGATCATGAGCTCTGCAACCTTGTTGCACCATTTCTTTATAACATTTAGAGCATTGACTTCTTTTTCCGGATAGAGCTAACCTGTGGTCCCGATCGCCTTCTTGTTCTGTTGATTTTGTTTGTGTAGATTGATCAAGAATTTCTTGAATTATTTTTTCCCTGAACTCATTTATTTGTATTACTAATTTTGTTGAACAAGTGCAGAGCATTTAAAACTGACATATTAAGAAGAATCTCGATAGCAACTTTTTTATACCATTTTAATGATCTTCGTAGTGGATTATGGTAAGAAGACCTTAAATCGCTCACGTCAACTAATGATTTACCTTTATTATAATCAAATGATTTGTAAATGACGTATGAATTATATATAATTATGTATAATCTGTATGAAATAACGATTTGTGGCTTTAATATATTTTGCTCAAATTTATTTTGTGTTTGGACCATTGTATCTTTATATTTTGTGAAAAGTATAAGTACATCACGTGTGTCTTTCCATTTCATAACTACAATACCTCAGTCACTCTGTTGTGCTACACAATCTTCTTTTTTAAATTGTTTTAAAGTAAGATCTTTTGGGTTTTGTTTTCTGTTATTCCAAAGAGTTCCAACTAAATGTGTATTACTATCTAAAAGTTGATGTGCCAAATTCACACTCATGTACAAGTTATCAGTATAAACCGTTCTACCAAAGTTTAAGTACTTATCAGTCATTTTAGTTACTATTTTCGTCGAAATTTCTAGACCTGGAGTAACTTTTTTACCTGCGTAATTTCAATTGTATATAAGTCCTTTATACACAATTTAAAAACATTTGTACCATATCTGTGGTGTTTATGTTTAATATCATGGAGAAAAAAAAGTCTACCAACAAAAGGTATGATTAACTCATCAATACATAGGTCCTTTTCTGGTATATAAGCAGATTTATATTTTGATACTAGCAAATCGATTAAACCTTGAACTTTAAAAAGCCTATAACCTCTAGGACATTCTTCATTACTTAAATTAGAAGTTCTAAGTAATAATTCAAGTCTTCTAAGTTGCATATATTTTGGAATATGTGAAGTATATATACCTTTCTTCCCCCAGTAAATGGCTATAGCTGGTAAAGAAACTAATCCATCCACATAATAAGAGCTAAAAATAATTTAATTTCTTCGTTACTTGTATTTTCCCAATCCTTAAGGCATGATTGAGGATGAAGTGGAGTTGTCAATAATTTTGCGGCATATCTGTTGGTTTTAGTTGTTAAAGATTCAAAATTTCTTCACCCAAAAAAAAAAAAAAAAATTAAGAAAAATCCATTGGAAAATGTCTAAAAATATCGGAATAAGTTACGAGAATTAAATTTAACTCTCACTTTTTTTTCCTGAAACCTAGTTAAATCGATTTATAATATCGTAGAAATTAGTATGTAGTATCAATATAGATTTTTATTAACAATGGTACCCCTTGCCATATATTGTTAAACCATGATTTTATAGTTGGCGTTGACGGAAAAATATATGCTCATTAAATTTAACTCTCAAAGCTTGTGGAACAATTTCATTGATAAAAGCTTGCCAGTCAACTTGTTAATAAACACTATATCTTTATTGAGTAACCACAAAGCCTGAAGATAAACAATCGTTTTCTAGTCGCCATTGATCTTTAATTTCAGAGTTCGGTGGAAATGCGTTTTCCGCTAATAATAAAACTTTATTTTACAAACCGATGTACTAAAATATTCTTGAGAACTTGTGACTGTTTTATATTAAACGCTATAAACCCAAAGTCCCAAAAATAGAAATACACTTTAACAGCATATACGTATTTCAACAATTACGTTGTCATCCTCAGCGCGAACCTACTACTACTAGTAGTACTATATATATACTAATAAATAAGAATAATATGAAACAAATCCGCTTTCTACGCAGACCTTGTCACTAAACTTTCAGAATGGGCAATGAATTAAATATAAGTTAATATAGTGTCCTTTGTCATATATAAATATGTCATATATAATTATGTCATATATAAAGTAAAGAAGTTTTATTTCTATGTTTGATTTAAAATCATTACATTTACATTTTCAAATATAATTTTTATATGGATGTTTACATTATCTTGTTTATTTTTATATATATTTATTAATCGTTGATAAATGAAATAAGTCTGTTTATGGTATTGATTATAATATAATAACTTAAGATTGTAAACATATTTCATATTATTAAAAAGTTCATTTATTAATTTAAAAGTACATAATTATTAATTTAAGACAATTTAAGTACATTATTCAAGAATAGTATTAAACGCAGTTGTTTATTTTCATACACCATGTTATAAAATAAATCTATATTAATTGTCTGTGTTATTTTATTCCGTAGAAAAAGAGGCATAGTATAAAAAAGTTGTAGCGAATTTACAACTCTTTTTTTTTGGGGGGGGGAGAGGGGTGTAATAATAATCACATGAACTTACACCAATTTTTACCACTACAATATGTTATTATTTCTCTCAGTTATAACTAAAATAAATTTACAAGATACTGTACCACACTGGTAACTACTAAACATTTAAAATAATAATTACAATAAAAATCATAAAACAACGAAATATTTTAGAAATTTTGATATCAAAACTCAAATATTAAAGTTGGGTGTTACAATAATAATTTATTCGGCTGCTCTTGCCTCCATCGTTCTTATTGTATATATCAGTTGTGTTTGCCTTTGACAGAAAATGTTAAGGATACAGTGTATCCACTCATAGATTAAATTAATTTTTTTAAATATTATTTCACAACATACTTATCATAATTATCAACTATCAAGACGTGTCAACACATTTACTAAAATCACTTCTTAAACCTTAACAAATTAAACCCTGAAAACCCTGTGCATCCCCCTGTAAATACTTCACTGTAAAAAAGATACTATTTATAAACACAATAAAAATAAATAAATTTATCATTTCAATTACTGAATTACTAATTGTCTAATGCATATGATTTAAAGAAAAACTATTATTAATTGTAAGTTAAAATAGCCTTAATATTAACTACAAATTATTACCTGAGACAATGTTTTTCAGTAGTATTTTTATTTCTATCCAAAAAATAATAATTTTGTATTAATCTTATATAGTTTAAAAATTGTACAATTGTTTATTAACAATAAAAATTTATTTTATAAATTTAGAAACAAGTATAAAGAAGTATTCATATTTTAATTTTCGAAATGAGTAAACCACGTAATTTTTAAGACTGATCATCAAAGATTTTCAATTTATCTGTTTTGGTATAACACACATCGATGGCCAGCATAAAACTAAATTTTTTTTTGACATTGAGTTTGTCTCTATTAAATTATATACGATTATATCTTTTTAGCAAATGTTTATGTTATTAAAAAAAACTGTGTTTACAGTGTGTGATATCATAACGCATAATTTACTTATAATGTGAATGTGAATTTCAAATATTTCAAAGTTTATTTTTAGTCGACATATGTTAGTCTAACCTATTTTTGACAAACTTGTATTTTGCTTATAAATTTGGACTAGAATTATGCTATTAAATTATTATTTATTTACATTTAAATAGTATGTATATTTTGCACCATGATACTAAATTCTATAAACGTGGGTTGGTTGAATATAACAATTGTTTGAATTCAAAAAACAAAAAAGATAATTTTTATATTTAAGAGCTGACCATAAAAAAATAGGACTAGTTTTTTTTTCACAGTTAGTCAAACATATTATTTGAAGGCCATAAATTTCTTAGTTCTTTTATTATATAAACCGATAATCAACATTATCGTAAATAGTAATTAATTTAAGCATTAAGTATGTGATTACGAAATATTATACGAACATATCTTGTTTGCCAAACGTTTATAATATTCAACTAACCCATGCTTACAGTATTTTTTACCTTCGTTCGAAATTCCCATATCATTTGAATATAAATAAATAAATATTTAATAGCATAATTCTAGTCGATATTTATTAGATAAAAACGAGTTTGTCTAAATTAGGTTAAACTAATAAATTTCATTTATAATTATGCCAATTATTTATTTACATACAAATTACAGGTGAATTATATTTAATTTGACTACAAAAAAATTAAATTACTATAAAAATATACCAAAGTAAATATTTTAACAGATTCCAATAGCTATACCATATATGCGGATATGTGCAGGAATATTATGCAATAAAGATTAACACAGTGTATTTAATTATATATTATAAAATAACATTAATAATAACAATAATAATTTATTCTCAGTTTAAAAATAGAATAGGTATGCAGGTAAATGGTAACTACCTAAATTACATTTTACTACCTAAATCTAAAAAAAAAATCCATCAAGTGATTGAACACTAAACTGAAAATCAATTTTATTATTATTTATTAATTATAATTTACCCACCTTGAATTGTTTTATTTTTAGAATCTGAATTACATTTTTTTTACGCATGGTTAAACTTTTTTGTAATGTTAATTGTCCATTTAAACATTTTGATTTGTTTGTTAAATTATTTATTTCAATTTCAATTGTATATATTGAGATATACTTTTGTTGTGTCATTAAATATGTATATCATAAAAAATATTTTATTAAATTTTCAAACTAAAATATTTGACTGTAAATAAATAAAATAAAAATTATTTGAAGACATGCCATCCAATAGTACCAAAAAATTATCATTAAAATATTCTTTGCTTATTGTTATAGGTACTATATAAAAAAAAAGTCAAAGGTGGGGTTGAACCCTTAAAACCCCCTGGCTACTCCAATGTCAATATTACATATTATAATAATTTATGTTGTAGATACTCATTGTTATATTTTTTTTCAAATTTGAAGGCGATCTCATGTCCGCAGTTAGCGATTTTGATCGAATACAATGCAAGCATTTTACTTCATATTTTAAATGAGTAACCTTTTGCGCATTATAGGCCGTTTCCGGCCGCACGATCTCGTCGTCCACATGCTGGAGTCCCTGACTAAGTGGGAAGCAGTGACCCAATGTGCATCGACCGTGATGGCTACAAAGGAGGAAGATGAGCGCAAGAGACAGTCTCTGCAGAGGATAGTTCCATCGCGGCGTTATAGGAGAAGGAGGGTGATAAGGGCGCGTCCGTAAAATTTTTAGTAGCTCATATTTATAAGGGGGGGGGGGGGTTGAGCGGGAGGCACTGACTGCCACTCTTTCCCGTACGCGCGCATTGCGAATAATTGTATATATATTTCTTGTAAGGGGTGGAATGGCCGGGGATTGTCCGGTCACCCACCCCAGTGTAATATTGTTTGTTTTTATTATAATAAATGATGGCGAACTAATGCCCCAAGTACTGATTAACAGGCTATTAAAGCAGTGGGTTGTATGACCGATTTATATATATATAAAAAAAAAATACTTATTAGCATTAGCTTTAATAGTTTCTAAGGTTGCAGGGGCCTGGCTGGCCACCCCCGTAAACCCTCACCGTCAAAAGTTAACGACGAAAGTGGGCCCGCTAAGTTGGACCCGGGTTTTACTCCGGATCCATCCACTATTGCCCACCCCTGGGGTTCCTAAGCCCCCGAGGTGGTAACAATACTTATATTGATAGAACTCGTATTTGGTTTAACCGATCGAGTTCTGTTTTGCCGCACCCCTGGAATAGCCACAAACTCGGAAAGTAATCCATGTTTACAGTATTAAATATCTTAGTTTATAATTCACCTGTAATTTGTATGTAAATAAATAATTGGCATAATTATAAATGAAATGTATTAGTTTAACCTAATTTAGACAAACTCGTTTTTATCTAATAAATATCGACTAGAATTATGCTATTAAATAATTATTTATTTACATTCAAATGATATGGGAATTTCGAACGAAGGTAAAAAATACTGTAAGCATGGGTTAGTTGAATATTATAAACGTTTGGTAAATTATAATAAATAATATTATAATGTTGCCCTTTCTGCCTCTTCTTTCACAACTGAATGCCTCGCTATTATGGAAGCCCTTCTTATCATTATTTTTTTAGTTTTCCATAATTGTAATTTTTTTATTTGTTCTGGTTCTCAATCGTGCCTCATTACGTTAAATTCTTCTCCATTTGGGTCTACTGCCTCCCATCTCATTCTTCACATTCGCTCAATCCTTCTCTCTCTCATATTGTCATATGTATATGATATTGTTATATGAGATATGTCTCATATCTCATTTTCATATTGGCGTTGATTAATAAAGTTTGATATTTTGACCGTAAGCTTTTATTTAATAGTCTTTCAATTTTTGGTGTTGGATCCATATATTTGGTTGGTTTTTTGTTTTTTCGTGAAATTTTAGATTGGCTGTAGGATTTTTACCTTTTCTTCACCAATTTTCAACGTCATCACTATTTGAACTTTTAACAGAACTTAAATCATAGTCGTTTATACTTGTATTTTCAATAGAAACATAATTATTATTTATATTCTTATCATAATCAATGGCATTTTTCTTATAGTCGTAAGATATTGATTTTGAATAATACTGCCACAATTGTTCAAGTCATTATTATGGCAAATGTCGTTTTCAGTACTATAGGAAATATGTTTGCGTTTTTCACTCAGTACTTTTTTATCATTATCTTCATATGAATTTCTTAATTGTTTACTACGAAAGGGTTTACTATCTTCGTTAATACTTTTAATATGTTTTATAATGAAACAGCCAGCTGTCGTCAGCCATTCAACCAATCTTAATACTTCATTTTGTAATTTATTAAATTCATTTTCAACTAGTGTACTACTTGCTATAAGATAAGGGGACTGGAATTTATCTTTCATTACTCCAGTCCATTAGTACTGTGTGATCTCGGGTTAGAATAAGATCACGGGCTATTCCTCCTGTTGTAAAAGGCGACTAATAGGAATACCGAAAACTCCCGGTATAAGGAAACAAATCTACGAAGCCAACGGTCCGTGGAGCGGATGACCTGAGTTAGATAGGGCAATCTCTTGCCCTCAAGGTGGGAAACTGCCTTGAAAGGGCGGAAGAACCAACTAGTATGGTCAACGGCCGGAGAATGCAGAAGGCAAGAGGGATACCACTGCATTCAAGATCCTACAGATTCCCTAACCCTGATAATTATAATGTCTATGTCTTATAATTTTTTGAATTCTACTGATCATGGGCTTCGGAACCCCGGCAGGGGAGAACCCGCGGCCTCCCAGGTCGTCAGCCAACGAAATCCTTGGGACAACAACAATAATAACAATTGCAAATTTAATATTGGTACATGGAATGTAAGGACAATGCTCAAACCTAGTAAAATTGAAGAAATTTCACAACAAATAATAAATGGAGAACTAGATATTTTAGGCATCTCTGAGATAGGATGGCCAGGAAACGGTGATTACACCAAGAATGACTTGAGAATAATTCATAGTGGGGGTGAGAAGAGAGGCAGTAAAGGCGTAGCGATTATTCTGAGAGGTAAATGGAAAAATAATGTCCTCAACACTTTCCATGTGAATAAAAGAATCATTATGATTAAGCTACAAGCCCAACCCACAGATATGTACATTATACAAGTGTATTTCCCAACAACAAACTGTGAGGAAGAGGAAATCGAAATCATGTATCAACGACTTGAAGAATTGTTAAGAATAACCGATAATAAATCAAATGTATTTGTGATAGGTGATTTCAATGCTTCAGTCGGGAGTCAAATGACAGGGCATGAGTGTGTCGGTAAGTTTGGATTGGGAAACACAAACGAGAGAGGAGAAAAGATGGTAGAGTTCTGTGAACAGTTTGAAATTATAATCACTAATACGATGTATGAAGTTCCGAAGAGAAGAAGGTATACGTGGAAGGCCCCTGGAGATAAGAGTAGACACCAGATTGATTATATTCTAGTTAAGAAGAAGTATAGGAACCAAAAACGATCTAGTCATTCATACCCTGGAAACCAAATAGACAGTGACCACATTCTAGTCAAAGCAAAGTGCAATATTAGATTTAAGAAAAGAATACTAGTCAGAAAAAAGAATTGGTGTCTAGAAAAACTCAGAAACGAAAGAATAGCAGCAGCTTTTCAATCAACCCTAAGAGAATTAAATAGGAAAAAGGAATCAATAACCTGGGAGAAAATGAAAAGTGATATTAACGCAACTTGCGAAAAAATTCTTGGCAAAAACATGCTTGAGCCCAGAAAGCCATGGATGACCCAAAAGATACTGGAACTAATCAAACAGAGAAATGTACTAAGGCCAGTAGATTATGTCAAATACAAAAGAATTAAGAATGAAATCACAAACCAATGCCGTGAAGCAAAGGACCTATAGTTACGTGAAAATTGCAAAGAAATTGAGTACTTGTTGAAAAAAAAAACACAGATAGAGCATATAATAGAGTAAGAAGCCTAGAATATAAACCCAGGACAAAAAGTAATATTGTCAGTGACAAATAAGGGAACTTACTATTTGAAAATGAAAAGGTAGTCGGACGATGGAAAGAATATTTAGAAGAGCTATATATGAGGGGGAAGAGATTATTGATGAATTGAATTATTTAGAACACGAAGAAGAAGTTAATCCTGATTGCAAAGGACCTTCTCTGATAAGAACTGAGTTTGATTGTGCACTGACCACACTAACCGAAAAAAAAGCAACTGGTATAGATGACATACCTGCGGAAATATTGAAGAATTTGGATGAACAAACCAAATCACTGTTATTTAAGATTATTAATGAGTGCTACGAAACAGAGAAGTTGCCAAAGGATTTTATAAAGAGTAAGTCAATAACAATACCAAAGAAAGGAAACACAACCAACTGTACTAATTATAGGACAATTACACTATTATCACACGCCTCAAAAATACTTCTTAACATAATTAAAAATAGGCTAAAAGGGAAAATAGAAGATCAGCTAGGGAAAGAGAAATTTGGGTTCAGGAGTGAGAGAGAAACTAGGGAAGCGATCCTGGCCCTGAGACTAATAATAGAAAGAAGGTTGAACGTGAAACTTCCAACATATATAAAATTTATAGATTTAGAAAAGGCCTTTGACAAAGTAGATTGGTTCTTGTTGTTTGGTACATTAAAAAGAAGAGGAATTGATTGGAAAGACAGAAGGATTATCCTGAGATTATACAAGGATCAAGCAACACTGATAGACATAAACGGAACCATAAAAGAAGCTAGGATAAGAAAAGGCTCCACGTATTCTCCACGTATGCTCCACGTGTTTAGCCATCGTTTTTAGTTTAGTCTCATGCCGTTTCAACGCGTATGCGTTCATTTGTCGAACGCGACTTCAACGCGTGTGTGTCTTATGTATTGGACGTGATCTACGTCGTGTGCGATCTCGTCTTGGACCTGGAGCCGTGGAAGCAGCGCATTTGTGGGATCCAGCTGGATAGCCGAAACGTGACGTTACTTGACACCTTTTACGATTATTTGCATTATCATTAGTAAAAGCGTATGTTGTATGTTTTTGAATTTTATATGTTTAGGGTCAAACGTATTGCCATTGTTAATTATTAATCCAATATAAGGCGCAACTATTTGTGAATCTGTCAGAAATGTAGTTTTATTTTATCTTTAATATTCAGGGTACGCGATCGCGATCAATTGAATAAAGGCATACGCGAGTCATCGGGGTCACCTAATGAAAGCACCTACTTTGACGTACACCATTAATGACTCTAAAGTATTTTGTTTTTTTTGATATTCCAAGAACTTTCTCTATAAATTGTTGTTTAACCTTACTCAGTATATTATTTTTTTACAAATTTGGAGGGGAAATGCGACCAAAATCCATATCTGTAGTATTTTTCTCTTCAATTTGTCGGAATATCTGAAGCCAAGTATTCACCAATCTTTAATCGTTCCGAACCTATAAAGGGCTATTTCGAGGTATGTGTCAGTTCTTCTCTACGAGTATCTTTTACTAAAATATTCACTTTTAATTGTTCAAGGTCTACTGGTTTCTTATTGCACCATCCAAATAAATCTTCATTACAATCTTTACATTTACTTTAAAAGGTTATAAAATGTTTTGTATTATTTATATCTATGCTTACTTTTGCTCTTTTATAAAGAAAATTGCATGGTAGCTTGTGTTTCATAATAAATGCATCATTGATAACATCTGCCCAAGCATATATGGTGCATTATGAAAGTAATGCGCATGATTTTATTGTGACGCGACTATCCATTGCAGCGCGCTCGGACCGGTCGGATAATGTGTTGGGGTTCAGCCCTTCCAAACGAGCCCGGTCTCAGTTCGCCTGGAGTAGTAGGAGCGGTAGGGTGTGTTTTCGTACGAGGTCTGTTTTTTGATTGTGTCACGGCTCAATGGAGCGTTCTACATAATCGAAGTTTAAAAATGTCAATTTTTCAGTTGTATACTTAACCATTTAGGTCACTGTGTCCTATGAGTAGGACAGTATCTTTTATATTAAGTATTTTATTTAATTTATTACTTAAATCATGTATTAAAATAACTTAACCAATGCATTATAAAAAATTATGAATTATGTATTTGTGTCATTATAAAAAGTAATTTCAAGATTTTAAATATTATTAGTTATGATTTCATATTTCAAAACCCTTGAGTCACAACGCATTTCTTGTAAACCAAGCTATTATTCATTGAAAATTATCAAATTTAAAAAAAAATATTTTTGTTAACTATTTATTGGTCTGTATATTACAGATTTCAAATTTCATAATTTTAAGTTAAAATTTGTTAATTTGTAATTAAAAGGATTAATGTAAAAAAACATGTAGGTTTATAAACAAATTACGAATATAATAGAACTAAAAAATAGTATTACGTAAATTGATTATATTTTTACAAATAAATAATTTGTAAATTGTAGGTCTATTGTATTGAATATAATAAGTTCTTTCATAGAACTTCTATGTATTAATGAACAAAATAATAATTAAACAATCTAAGAATAGTACTTACCATTTTCTACGTGAAAATACGTTTTCGTATTCAAAACTGTTTGAATAATTTAATTATATATATATTTTATACAAATTTAAAATTTTATTTTTATAAACAAAATTAACTATATTAAGAGGATGTTATACTAAAAGTAAAACACATGCCACTGCAGAGATGGCGTTGATCGTCGTTTCGAAGCGGCGGCGGCGGTTCGTAACCATGTCTATAATCGTACATAGTGGACTCCAACGTTGTAGTCGTATGGGAGCGCATTTTATTATTTCATGAACAATTGTGTCATACACATAGCGTTATAGCATACAGAGTAATGCATTTCCTTATGTTTTTTTTCGTCTTGATTTTTGTAACACTTGCGCGCGTTCACAAATAATTAGCTACTGTTTAACCAAATAATAACTAGTATAATAGACTTAGTGGCGTAAATGAGTATATTCATAGATATGGGGGGTGCAAGGGGTTTCTACCCTAAGGAAAAATCTCTAAAAAGGTCGTTCTTAATAATTAAAATTTTGAAATTTTATTTCGTTGATGCGCATGGAAGTGAAATTTAATTTTAACAAATTTTTTGTATGCTATAAAAACAATGAAACTACAGTAAACCAAAAATATTATTATTCTTAAAAGTTCCTCTGAACACCCTCTCCCTTCCCAGAAAAAAATCGTATCTATGCTATTGTTTATACTTTAAATTATTTGTTTTCACTCTGAACTAAAAAAAAAAAACTAATTAATAAGTAGGTATGTTATTTTTAACATTTATTTGTTAATTTTTTCAGTAGCTACCTATTGGCCGGTCTTCTGTGGAAGAATTAGTTATAATTTTTCGAGTATACGACCAAAATTATTAGAAAAATTTGTTGATTTTCCATAAAAAAATTACGTAAAAATAAGTACTCATTTTAAAAATTCTAAGCATCATAGATTTTTACAATAATAAATAAAAATATACATACCAAAATATAATATTATTATATTTTCTGATTTTCATGATATTAATACGAAGTAAATACCTAATAATACAGTACTTTGGGAAAATTATGACGAGCCATTATATAGTTATTTTAAGGAATACATAAATTATTTACCGATATTATAACATATAAGGTGGATCATTTGTATCATAATCAATATATATTATACGTACATATCGATTTATATTATAATAATGTCTACTATATTTAATTTATAATTGCAGACAGTGAAAACATTTTCATTCTGTGAAAAAATTGAAAATACATAAATAAAGTATAACACAAAATCAAATGTTTTTAGTATTGTATTTTTTTTTCATAATAATAATAATAATAAGTATTACATTTGTTTTGATTTTTTATTAATTTCTTTTTCTATTCTTTCTGGTTCAAGATTATCCGATTTTAAAAATCTTCTCCCAAATTTCGGATCAATAATCTCTGGTAGTAGACAATCCAAATAAAATCTATCAAAAAATTATAATTTAGGTAAATACGTATTTGTATATATATACAAATTATAGATTTGTACTCACAATTTTAATTTTTCTTCCAAATTATTTTTTCAATACAGTTTATCAAATTTTATCTTTAAAATTTGAGTCCGTAAACTTGTATAGAGATAACAAAATAACATAATTCTCTCTTTGTAATTTTTAGCTGAACTTGAACTTGGTAATAATATAAACTTTGAGTTTTTAATTTTATTTCTTTATTTTCCAAATACAAATATGAGATCTAAAATTATTGTAGAGAGATAAATGTTAAATATGTGTTGTTTAAAAGTATTTGAATTTTTATATTCTAATAACCTTTTTATCTGAAATTGCATCATGTATGTTAGAATAATCTTATACTAAATATGGACATTTTACTTTTAAAACGTCTGTATCATCTATTAAACCATCTAAACAATTCAAGTTTGTAAACAATTTTATATTTATTATTTAGCAAATAATTTACATTTTTACCTGGAGTAGCTACAAGAAAAGGAAGTTCTTCGTCAACAAATAAATCACAGGGTTCAATTTTACAGTTTGTTAATTTTTCAAAATTCGATTTGGCAAGTGGTCCCATTTGTTTACCATATTCCAAAGCTTTGGAAGTAGAATTTTGGTATAGTCAATTATATACGGTAGCTATATACGTGTTTTGATGGTGCTGCAACTATGGCTGGAAGTATAACAGGAGTTAAGACAAAGTTCAAGGAGAAAAATCCGAAATCTTTTTTTGTGCATTGCTACGGACATTGTCTGAACTTAATATTGGTTGATTCTATTAGCAAAGACAATAAAGTACCATTTAATTTTTTTGGGTGTATTCAAATGGTATATAACTTCATTGAAGAAAGTTGTACCAGGCATGCAGTTTTCGAAAACGTGTCAATGTCGATAAATACTAAATTGATGTCTTTAAAATCATTATCAACCACTAGATGGGCATGCCGGTCTGAAGCAGTCAGTGCTGTCAAAAATAATTATTCTGCTTTGTTAATTGCCATCAAACAAATTACAGATAATACTACACAATCAGGTATAAGGGCAAAAGGACTTGGTATCATTTACCAAATGGAAAGTTTTGAGTTCATTTTTGCTATGCAAATGCTAGATCCAATTTTGAAGTTAATATTACATGTGAGTACAGTTTTACAGTCATCGAGCATAAATATATTAAAAGCTATTGACCTGGTTTGGTCATTAAAAAAATCATTAGAATCTATGAGAATCAATAAAAATGACTTTATAAATATTTACAAAACCACTAAACAACTTTGCGAAGAAGATGGTATTATTATTCCTACCATTAAAAAAAGAAAAGTATCGTCTAAAATAAATATGACAATCAATCAATATTTTATGCCTAGTAAAGAAGATGAAATGAGAGTAAATGTATATTACCAAACATTAGATCAGTTAATAGCTGGATTAAATTTAAGATTTGATCAAGAAACATTAATGATGATAGAAAGTATGGCTCATTTATTAAAATTAGAAACCAATAGTGACGATATTTTTCTTCTTTCATCTGTATTTCATTTAGATGCTGCCAATTTGGAAACCGAAATTCGCCTTCTTAAACAATCAACAGACTTATCAGAAGATAACAAAGCAAATTGTAAAACATTGGATAAGTTGGTTAACTATGCCTGGCACTAGCAGAGAAGTTATATTTTGTAATATATTTAAAGCCTTAAAATCATTTATGGTTATTCCTGTGACGACATGTTCATGTGAAAGATCATTTTCAAAATTGAGCATAGTGAAAACCAAACTAAGAAGTGTCATGTCACAAGAACGTTTAGATAACCTTTTGACTATGTTCATAGAACAAGAATTAGCATACAATGTAAATCTCGACGAAGTAATTGAAACATTTAAAACATTGAGGCCAGCTGAAAGACGCATAGAGCTTTGAAAGAGTACAATAATGTAAATAAATAATTATATTATAATATAAATAATAATTATACATTATAAAATTATAAATTTAAAAATTTTTAAAATTAATGTCCTTGTTTTTAATAATATAAATTTTCAGTAAGTGACAAATAAACAAGTTTCTGTATTAAAAATACAAATTTAAGTGTTCATAATTTACTAGTTGTAAATTTGGAGGGGGTAACAAGGCGATCCTAATCACCATGAATTGAATTTAAATATTTGCTTGCCCCCCCTGTCACGAAGGTCTAGTACCGCCTATGAATGTATATAACATAATTACATTTCCTCCAAAACATTTTTAGGTTTGTAACTATTATAAACTATAGTTTATGACAATATTGCGTAAACTATGGACCCCCCTTAGAAAATTTTGTAAAAACGCCACTGACTTATAATAATAATAATAATACATTTTTTATGGTAACCATTTGACACAAAAATTTCAAAATACCGGTATACCGGTATTAAAGATATACCGAAAATACTGTCGACCCTTATAATAATATTAAAGAATAAACCTATCTTATTCAATTATTCATCTTTGTGAAATCGGATAATTTTTTTAGGGATACCATGGGACAAATCTTAAAAAACATTTAAAAATTCACAATAAATTATACGAAGAATATATAATAGATGAATTAGGTAAATCCAATGCAAACAATTCACCTGTACCCAGTAAAAGTTCAATTGACTTGTACCAGATGTTAAAACCTACTATCAAAGTAAAAACTGATATGAAGACTATAATTAATGCATGCATTGAACTGGTTACCGTCAATGGACGTCCATATAGCATACTGGATGATACAGGCTTTAGATAAGTTATTGATCCAATTTTATGTGGAATACAAAATAGTGTTGTTTTAAACTCTAGTTCTATTAAGTAAGTACTTATCTATGATAATTGAATTAATCTACTGTATATTATAATTAATTTGTTTTAATTTTATTTAAGGAAATATGTACATGAAGAAGCTGTACAACTACGAAAAAACATAATTGATGAAATTAAATTCAAACTTATTTCTATAAAATTGATGCTGTTACACGTATGAATCAAGGATTTTTGGGAATAAATTTACAGTATATAGCAAATAGTTCTATTAAACTTAGAACTATTGGATTAATCGAATTAACTGAGTCGCATACAGGTAGCTAATATCATAACTATACTGCAACTACCATATATTTTTTAAAATTATCATTGATTATATTTTAATATAATCAATGGTAATATTAACTTAATCAGCTTTATTCACTGAATCATAAAATATTATTTTTTATTTATATTCTGTCCATCTGAAACTAAAATTAATTAGGTAATTAAATTATTTTTTAAAGAATGATAAACATAACGTTCCAACAAAAATTTGTCTACAATTTTTTTCATATAATTATGATACACATTACAGATATTTAATAAATAATAACTTGGTATTTAAAAAAAAACATTTAAAATAGCTGATTAATACAACAAAAATTATTGAATTTCTCAAAACATTCTGATATATCTTATATTATTTATAACAATATTTTATATTATATGATACCTTTTTATTGTATGTAATATCTATCTATTTAGGTGTTTATTTAAAAGATGCTATCCTTAACGTGCTAAAAAAATTTTAATGTTGAACCACACCAATTATATACTGTAGCGTCAGACAATGCGGCTAATATGATAAATGCTATAAATTTACTTGAAGACGAAACTTGCCCAATACCTGATGATATTAAAAACGACAAAACTGAAGAAATCGACGTTGATATTTTAAATAGAAGTTTTGATGAAATTGGGTAAATATAAATTAATAAAAATCTGGTACATCAACTCTGGCCAATGACTTCCTTAGCCATCGTTATAATACTATTTGCTACCTATTCACATTTTCTCTTTGTCCTCTTCCCTTTCATGTTACACATTCTAGTTCTATTTAACTTTTTGGTGTTAACTTGCTACAAATGTTATTTTATACTTTTATAATTATAGAAACGCCACCGAAACCAGAACCACAATTTTTTTTTTTTTTTAAGAACCGAACCGGAACTAGAACCGATAAAATCATTGAGGTTCCAGTCCCTGTATTGCATATGTAAGACGATCGAGTATGAATTAGGAAATCCATAATGATCTGGTGCCAAAAATAAAAAGAATTACAAAGCCTACTAATACATATATAAGTCCACATTTAGTTGTATATGTAAAAACTTAAAAGTTAATTAATGTATTTTTTATATATATAATTTTAGCATGTATATAACTTCTAAAGCATATGACATAATAATTGATTATTAAATAAGGTTTTTAAATGTAAACTAATAAAAATAAATATTAAGCTAATTTTATTTCATTATCTTTAAAGTATTTATAATATTTACTATCCATTCAAATAAGTACCTATAAAACGGTATTTATTTTATATTAAGGGTGTTAACAAGAAAAATCTCGCAAGATGCGCTAGAAAATGCAAAATGTATAATAATTGATAAAAAAAGTTATCGTTCCATATTGACTGTTCCAAGAAAATGTATATTGTAATTGTATATAATATTCATTATTAGAGAAACGAATTTGTAGTAAACGTATTTTTTCATTGCTTATTTCATTTAAGAAGACGCAGTTAAGTCAAATGTGTGTTGCACACGTTGAATAAAAGTATTGAGCTTAACAACCCATTATTAAATCTGGCAACAGGTAACAGATCGAATGTCGTTAAATACAGATCAGTTTCTATTTTATCCACTATTCCAATATATTTTGAAAAGTTAATTGCTCAAAAAATTAATATTTTGTTTAGAAACGTCTTTATTAATAAACAACATTGATTTAAATTTCATAGATCTACGATTGTGATAGATCTACGATCTATGAATAAATTTAGTTCATTTTCATTCTTTTTGAATAGATTCCAGTTTTCAAAAAAAGGGGATCGCAGGAATAAGTTATATACACCAATTTATAAAAAACATTTGATCGTGTCATTCGTACTATTATCCTTAATAAATTAGATATAAAATAGTACAGTAGAGCCTCGATAACCTGTACTAATTGGCAGCGAAATTGGTTACAATTATTTGTTAAAATATTTTTAAATATTAGAAAACATCATAGGTGTTATATATCATCATACATTATAGGCATATGGAAAGTGGCGTCCCCATCGCCCGGTACACTTGAGTAAGTGTACCGCAATAGCCCTACCCTGACCTTAAGTGGTTGGGGTAGACTGGTCCTCCAGGTTGGGGGTTGAGCATAGGGCTAACAACCCTACCTTGTGAAAAAACATTGTTACGATTCAACCAAAATCGCCTCGGATGAAAAGTGTAGAGCTAAAGGACTTCTCGATAGGAACATGGAACGTAATATTGTATAGAGCCGGACATTTAACGACAGTTATTTCGAGTCTTGAACGATATCAACTGGATATAACAGCGATTCAAGAAACTAGATGGCCAGGGCAAGGAAACCTAAAAACAGATAATTGGACCTACTTTTACAGTGGTGGACTGGCTCATCAAGCAGGGGTTGGCTTTGTAGTAAGTGACAAACTGCTACCTAACATAAAACGCAATTAATGATAGAATATGCTATCTAGAATTAAAGTGTAAATGGTACAACTTAGTTATAATCAACGGCTATGCACCTACTGAGGATAAGAATGAGACCACTAAGAATGAATTCTATGAAAGACTAGACACAGTATGTGATTAATTACCAATTAACAATATAAAAATACTACTTGGAGATTTTAATGCTAAGATAGGTCAAGAACCTCTCTTTAGTCCGGCAATAGGAAAAAATAGCTTACATACGAACTCAAATGACAATGGTACAAGACTGATAAATTTTGCTATGGCAAGAAATATGGTAATAAGTAGCACTACCTTTCCCCATAAAAACATTCACAAGCAAACATGGGTATCGCCAGATGGACGAACCAGAAATCAAATAGATCACGCAGTAGTGGACGGTAGAATTAAAAGATGTATAATGGATGTACGTAGCATGAGAGGTAGTAGCGGAATATCAGATCATTTCATTGTAAAAATTAAAGTCAGGTTCAGACTATCAATAAAATGGAAAGAGCGAAAAACACCTGCCAAAAAGGTAAACACTGAAGCACTAAAGAACTCCCAGACAGCGGAACAATACAAAAACCGGTTGAATTATATACTGCGATCAGCGGAAGAGGAGAGCAATATAGATGAGATGTGGGAAAAAACAGAAAAGACAGTCAAAGAAATGGCAGAGGAAGTTCTGGGGTTTCATGGAAAACGATCTATTAATAATTAGTTCAATGAAAAATGTAGAACTGCCATGGCAGAAAGAGACAATGCAAGAACAATAATGCTAAGAAATCCAAATGAAGTCAATAAACGAGAATTGGCCTTAAAACAAAGAAAAGCAAAACAGATAATTAGAAAAAACAAAAGAATTTGGGAGAAAGCCAGAATAGAAATCATTGAAAATAGCTACAAAAATAATACAAAACTATTCTTTGAAAAGGCAAATGAAGTCAAACATGGATTCAAACCAAGAACAACAATAATGAAAGATGACGAAGGAATTTTAATAACTGATACAGAAGAAGTAACAAAAGAATTCAAAAAGGTGTTTGAGAAAATGTTGAACGTATCAACCCAAACAGGAACGACTAGTAATAACATTGTCACAGTGGAACAATACTTAGAAGAACCCTCATTGGAAGAGACTAAAATGACGGTTGAAATGCTAAAAGGAGGAAAGGCACCTGGAGAAGACTCAATAATATCGGAACTCTTAAAGAAAGCAGGAATTACTCTAATGATGAACCTAAAACAGCTGATAAATAAAGTATGGAGAGAAGAAACAATACCAAAAGCATGGCAGGTCTCAGTACTATGTCCAATATATAAAAAAGGAGATATAATGAAC
The DNA here is from genome assembly GCA_019022885.1 of Schlechtendalia chinensis. Lineage (NCBI taxonomy): Eukaryota > Metazoa > Arthropoda > Insecta > Hemiptera > Aphididae > Schlechtendalia > Schlechtendalia chinensis. The sequence goes on from CM032339.1 coordinate 48,976,818, forward strand.
TGCAAAAACTATAAGGGTATATCCCTTCTAAACACATCATATAAAGTCCTCTCGAACATAATTTTAAATAGATTAAAACCATATGCTAAAGAGATAGTAGGAGAATACCAAGCAGGTTTCACAACTGGAGAATCATCAACTGACCAAATACATTTTATCAAGCAAATAACGGAGAAGAGTCATGAATTTGATAAAGATGTGTACCTGCTATTTGTAGACTTTAAACAAGCCTACAACTCGATAATAAGAAGTATGCTATGGAATGAAATGATCCAACTAGGAATCCCAGCTAAACTTGTTAAGTTGGTGAAAGCATGTATGACAAACTCAAGGTGCAAAGTGAAGTTCAACGCAGCAATATCAGAGGAGTTCACAGTAAATACAGGGGTAAGACAGGGTGACGCCCTATCTCCGGTCTTATTTAACATCGCACTGGAATCGGTAGTTAGAAGAATATTGCAAAACGAGCCACAAAGTTTGAATATAGGACAAGGAAAACAGATAACATTGGCCGCATACGCAGATGACATAGTTGTAATAGCAGAGACAGAGGATAACCTAAAGAAAACAACCGAAACCTTAATTGAAGAAGCGAGAAAGATTGGACTAACCAAATTCATGATTATATCTAGGAGAGATCATCTGCAAAACGATATAACAATAAAAAACATGTCATTTGAAAGAGTTCAGAACTTTAAATACCTGGGAGTAGATATAAACTCACAAGCAGATAGCCACAAAGAGATACACAGAAGAATCACCGCTGGTAACAAATGATATTATTCACTAGTAAAATTATCTAAATCTAAAAAACTATCAAGAAGAACAAAAATAAGATTATATAAGACCCTCATTAGACCAATCGTACTGTACGCATGTGGGGCATGGGCATCTACTAAATCTGACGAAAACAAATTAATGATCTTCGAAAGGAAAATACTACGAAGAATATTTGGACCAAAGATAAAAGAAGAAGGTGAATATGAAATAAGATCAAACAGAGAATTGAATAGTTTATTTAATGAGCCCAATATAGCGGCTATACTCAAAAGCCAGAGAATAAGTTGGGCCGGACATGTCTGGAGAGCAGAAGACCAACTGATACTGACCATCACGAAATGGAAACCAAATAAAAGCCGGCTTGAGAGAAAGACCTAGGCAACGATGGGAAGACCGGGTCAAGAATGATCTCAGGATGCTGGGAGTTATGAACGGAGAAGAAATGGTTGAAGACAGAAACGTATGGAGGGAGATAACGGAAGCGGCAATGAGCCTAAATGGCCTAGAATAAGCTAAAAAAAAAAAAAATTAGAAAACATCACACATAATAGTGTCGAAATGCAAGATTAATTCTTCTGCAAGTAGAAGGATACATTAATTCTGAAAACTATAGAAAATTATAGCAAATTAATTGCAAAATATTTAAAAAAGTCCGAGGTCGATATCTTAATGTCGGGGGGCTATAGTGAAGTTGGCTCCCCGAAGCGAAAAACGTGTTTTGGCGGAAAACTGTAGGTACGCAAATTCTGAAAACTGTATAGCAAATTATAGCAAATTAATTGCAAAATATTTAAAAATGTCCGAGGTCGATATCTTAATGTCGGGGGGCCATCTTCACACACATCTTGACACGGCTCGTGTATGTGTAAACGAATCGTTTCCACCACCGAGCCGATAGTCATCAACTGCCCATCCCTTTCCGCACGAAACGCTGACGAAAATACTTTAACGCCGTAAATACATTACGCGCGATCGCAAAGTGTTTTCGCCGCAGGTACGTCGACGTAATAGATAGCGAAGTACTCCTATTTATAATGCTACGATTTTGCGATTAGGTAATTAAGCAGCGGCTATGGATTACACGCAAATCGTATTTGGATATTATAAATAGGGGTATTCGGTTAATTACAAATACGATGACTTACGAACGACAACAATCTGAATATGTCGAACCGATATATTCGGCTAGTACGTTCATAGCTGTATTAACGCGAACATTTGGCATTGTCGAGAATTCAAGTGTTTTCTTTTCTTACATTTTTTTAGTTGTATAAAAATATATAGTAGCTAGTAACGCGTACCGTTCTTGTTACTGTTTAATTTTACTCCCATTCAACGGTATTCCTGCCACCGTTATCAACCGTCACAAATTGGCTCCCCGCTGAGGAATTAGTCCCAGTCTTGCGTGATTCCAGGTAAAATTTTTTAGAAAAAAAATTATTTTACTACTTGGCCGCTGCATACTGAGTTTTGGATACATACGGTTGTATATATTATTAAATATTAATAGTAGGCTGAAATATTGTTTTATTGGTTCAGTTATAATTACGCCGAGTGGTCGCGCGCTATATTATGATATACGTATCGGCATAATTATCGCCAAATTTATAGCGCGTCGAGGTCATTGACCAACCATTACGATTATTCGATAATTGCGTTATTTTGGTGACTGTTGTTTACACCGAGATACACGTCAATTTCCTGTGTTTATAATTGTAGTATATTCGTATTATACAAAATGAATAAAACATTAAATCAAATGACGTTGACCGAAATCAGGAGGGAATGTGCGTTTCGCGGTTTACCCGTATCAGCTTCCCGTAATGATTTGCAATGTGTATTGGAGACAGTTATTCGGGCGGAAGGAAATAATCCATCCACATGTCTGCTACCACCCCGACAACCGATTGTCGTTACGCCAACGATTGAAAATCAATCGGCGGTGATTGACCCGGAATCGGAACAGGCAGACATTGGTAACGATGGTTATACCTCCCCGTTACCGGACATGGAAAATGTCAGATTTAGTGAAACACTAAATCCTCCAATAGACATGTCATGTCAAAACATAGGGATTGGTGCTAATCGATCACCCAGTTACTACAACCCGCGCTCAATGCCGAATTTCCAGATTTTCACACGATTAACTCAATTAGAGTTGCGAGTGAGGAAATAGGAGCATTGAGACAGGACCTAAGGGTCAATACGGCTATCGGACGGTTAGAATTGAGAATAAGCGCGCTAGAAACAGCGATGTCGCGGTTTTTAGATAATCAAAAGTTCATAATGGATAAAATGGCGAAAATCGAAAACGATTTACAAACAAGTAAATCGTGCAGTAGTAGCGCATTTAGGCCTATTGTTACTCCCAAAAATCCTGTGCTGCATTGCGAACCACAAAATGGCTCACTCTTTGTTTCGAATGGTGATGAATCACATTTAGGAGAACAGCAACCACCTTACCTCCGAAACCGATTATTGGAAATTGAGCAGGAGGTTAGGCAAACAAGGTTAGCTACTTCTAAGTCGATTCCCTCACACGAAGCAGAGAGAACAAGAGTCAGTCAGCCGCTAATACATAGCATAAGGAGGGATCAAGAGGAACCGGAAATTGCGAGTCATAAGGAAAACGATTTTACAATCAATTCCGGACACACTACTGGATACGATAATCGTTATTTCGATAGACCAAATCGCACAATTCAGTTTTCGAACTCGAGCGAAACGAACATGTGTTCGAACACGGCTATTGAACCTGTTATTGAAAATTCGATGCTTATTCCAATTCAGGACTTGAAAACGGCTAGAGCATCTCTATCTCAGTTTTCTGGTAGAAAGGAAGAAGTGCTCATACGATTTATCGTAAATTCGGAGTGTATTTTGCGTCAAGCAAACATACATAAATCTGCCTGAGTTAGGATAATGGAATCACAGCTGATGGGAAATGCTGCCGAGTGGTGGAAAACCATTAAGGCACTGAATTTATTGTGGTCCGAATTTAAAAGCGAGTTCGCCGAAAAATTCGATAACCCGGATATCCAATCCCGCCTCCGCGCAGAAATCGTGTCAGTACGACAAGGTACTAACCAACGACTGACCGATTTTGTGTTGGAAAAAAATCAGCTGTCACGCCGGGTACAAACAGGTCTCTCCGAGTCACAGATAGTTAGTACTGTTGTTGGGCTCATGAGGGAAGAGTTTCGTACCCATGCGAGATTACAGCATCCAGTATCATTTTTGGATCTTAGGCAAATAGCTGGAGTTCTTGATATTTCTTCAGATACAAGAACAGAGATACAAAACAATCAAAACCAGCCCGCCAGATTTAGATATACTGACATGAAAAAAACTTCTTCCGTACCAGTAGTCAAACTGAAATCTGATCCGAAGGTAGTTCGTAAACCATCTCTCCCATGTAAGCATTGTAAAGGAGCACATTGGAACAACGAATGTCCCAACAAGCTTCTGGGAAATGGACCGAAACCCGTCGGAACTTAGTCCATTCCACGGGTTCATCACAAAATTCCGACGACACGTATGAAGTCCCTCTTTTATTAGCTCTTAGTTTTGAAAATGTATCACATGAATCGACTAAAGTAGCTGTAGAAGAACAAGGACAGATAAACGTCGAAAATTCCAAAAACGAAATTCCGGAAAAGTCATCAGTAGAAATGTCATTAAATAAGATATGTGGGACCAGTATTTATAAATCTTTACCTGAACACACATCATTTCATTCATCGGATGTTGGTACTAGTCACCCAACATCCAACATTCATGTTCAGGATAAAGTATCAAAAATAAATGACCTAAATCATATTTTAGATGACACTACTTTCTGTTTCGGAAATCCAAACATTTCTAACCATAAAAATTTAGCATTTGAGGATAAATCTGGTGCTAGCTCTGATAATCTTGAACAAAGATCAACTAGTCACTTAGAACCCACAAAACTAATTTTAAAGGAAATGTTATTAGGATCCAAACAGAATCAGAATGACCATGACATACAATATGACGGTAACTTAGAGAATCACAGGGACGACAACATTACAGACACGGTTGAATTACCACTCAATAAACGATCGATTGCTTCTATTGAGAACCCCGATAGTTTTGGATGTGCAGCTGTGAGAACTGTAATTAACAAAACACCGACAAAAATATCAACTCCATCTATTGAGTTGGAGTTTGACACGGGTTTTGTTACCACCTTGTTAGATTCTCAAGCACAAAAGTCGTATGTCAGACCAGAAATGTCTACGAAATTCGGAAAAATTGTGAAAGGACCATTATCATCAGTACGAATGGCCGACGGTCACACTCAAATCATAAGTGGTCACGCGGCATTCGAAGCTCAAATCGCAGATGTTTCGATAACATTCAACGCTGCGATTTTAGATAATCTGTATTGTGAGATTCTCTTAGGACACGATTTTCTTGTAGAAAATGAAGTCTCATGGGATTACGCATCAGGAATAATATACTTAGGTACCTCCAAGCGAACATCAGTCTGCTGGACGGGACATAGGCGTGCGCAGACCTTGCTGGCAGGGGGGGCAGAAAAGTGTTGCCGCTTATCTATAAACACTCGTTATAACCGCGGTATCGCTTGTGGTTTGCTTAAAGTTGGACTACACAAAATCATCGTGCACCGCGCGCTCTATGCTTACATATTATTCATTATATAAAAATATAAAATTATATTATAATGTTTTTTTAAAACTATATTTGGAAGAAAACTTTAGCCCGCAGGAGGGGCAGTTGCCCACCCTGCCCCCCTCCCCGTGCGCACGCCTATGGGACGGGACCTAAGTCAAACCAGGAGTTAGGTAATCTCGACTTTTCTGACATTCAAATTTCGAGTGATCCTATCGTCAAAGAAAAACTAATGAAAATACTTAAAAAGTATCCAGAAGTTTTCAATGGGACGATAGGCCACACAAAATTGATTGATCATGAAATTAGACTCAAAGTTCCAACACCGATTACCCTTAATCTTTATCCGTACCCAGCTGAAAAACAAAAGGTTATAAACGAAATGATAAGTGATATGGAGGAACAGGGTTTAATTGAACCGAGCACCTCACCCTGGGCAGCTCCTATAGTTTTAGCGAAAAAGAAAGACGGAACATACCGCCTTTGCGTTGACTATAGGCGACTAAACGAAGTGACGAAATCCGATGCTTACCCCATGCCAAATTTAAATGACATGATAAGGAATATGAGAGGAGCGACAATATTCAGTATTTTGGATCTGAAATCTGGGTATTGGCAGGTCTCCTTAAATCAAAATTCTAGGAAGTATTCGGCGTTCCGTACACGTAGAGGTCTCTATCAATTCAGAGTTTTCCCGTTTGGTCTCATAAACTCACCTATGACTTTTGTGAGACTCATAAACGAGGTTTTAAGAGGATATTTAGATGATTTTGTTCAGGTATATCTAGACGATATAGTAATATACTCAGAAAATCCGGACAACCATCTAATACACTTAACTAAAGTTCTCGAGCGCTTAAGTATACATGGGTTGACATGTCATCCAAAGAAATGCAGATTAAGAACTACCGAAATCTCATTTCTTGAACATTTAGTGGATTCAGAGTGAATTGGAAAACAACCCGAAAAGCTTAAAGCAATCAAGGACTTTCCAATACCCGGTCGAATTAAGGAACTTCGTAAATTTTTAGGTGTTTGTAATTGGTATAGTCGGTTTATAGATAACTACGCCGACACCATAGCGCCTCTAACAAATTTATTGAAACAGGGAACCAAATGGCGATGGACACAACTCGAACAGACTGCATTTGATACCATTAAAAATGCCCTGTACGAGTCCCCAAAGCTAAGCTCTCCCGACTACAGTAGACCTTTTTGTCTCCAAACCGATGCTAGCGAAATAGGTGTAGGAGCTGTTCTTTTTCAACGGGGTGACAGACCGAAGGAAAGACGTATAATCGCCTACGCTAGCAAAAAGTTAAGCGAGACACAAAAAAGGTATGCAGCCGTCAAAAGAGAGTGTTTGGCCGTGGTTTGGGCTGTGGACAAGTTTTGTCCATATCTCGAACCAGAACCCTTTGAGCTCCTTACCGACAATTCAGCATTGACTTGGTTGCATAAGACCAAAGACCAAAAGTCAAAACTAACCAGATGGGCGTTACAATTAGGTAACTTAAATTACAAAACGACGCATATATCAGGATGTTTTAATGAGGCCCTAGATATGCTGTCACGTAATCCATCGGATGGTCCATCAGTCAATGAGGACATGCTCGAAGAGAACCTACTCGGAGTGCCAACATCGTTACATTACAAAACACATGGCACTTTCGATATACTATTCTCTTTGATAGGCAACAGGGAAGAATCCAACGATATTCCATTTTCCGAAGAGATGTTGAAAGGTTGGCAATCAGGCGATCAATATGTCAGTTCCGTAATGGATGACATAAACGCCGATTGTCCAGCCAACAATACACGGAGAAAAAGAGCACAACAAAAAGCTTACACTATTGTTGACGGCCTTTTAAGGAAAAATATCGTTGATGTTTCTTCTCCCCCAATCGTGGTGCCTTTAGATAAATCAAACCATATCCTATGGAGGTACCATGACCACACCCTGGCTGGTCATCCAGGGTGGAAGGAAACATTCAGGGCTATTCGGAAACGGTTTTACTGGAAGGGTGTACGAGACGAGGTGAGAAAATATGTTGGAGCATGCCACATATGCGCCTGCACTAAACCCTTAAATTCCAAACCATCAGACCCCATGAGGTCTAGAAAACCACGACAGCCCTGGGAGGTCATTAGTATTGATTTAGTGGGCCCCTACCCGCGCACAGGGAGGGGAAAAACATACATACTAGTGGCAACTGACTGTTTTAGTAGGTGGGTGGAAGCTTATCCTTTAGGAACCGCCACCTCTAAGACCATAGTGCAAACACTTGAACGTGAGTTTCTTTCACGGTTCGGGTACCCTCGAGTGTGTCTCACCGACAATGGTACGCAGTTTATTTCTCAGGAAATGCTCAGAGCACTCGACCGATGGGGGCGGAGGGTTGGACCACACCAGTGTACCACCCTAGATCAAACCCCGTCGAACGTCGAAACCAAGAGTTGAAAAAAGGACTGCGAGCCCACCTTATAGGTAAAAGTCATCGCTCTTGGGACACACAGTTATCGTCGATACTATTCACGATCCGAAATAGGTTGAATGAGGCTACAGGTTTCCCGCCGTCGGTATTGGTACTCGGTAGAGAGGCCAAAAGACCAGGCGATTGGGCCCTGATCGACTCTCCAACCATTTCGCCGCAGGACGTCAATCAACATAGACGAGGATGTGAGAGGAAAGCTTTTGAAATTTAAACAGAAAAAATGAATCCAGCTACACCACCCGAAATTAAATTCGATGTTGGGGACTGGGTTTATTTCAAAGCGCATCACCTCTCAAACGCGGGCAAGGGGTTTCACGCAGGTTTCGCACCCAAATGGTTAGGACCTGTTCGATTGGTGGAACGAGTAGGTTTAGGAGTTTATCTCACTGACCAACGTCCGCCCCGAAAACTCCATGTCTCGTGTTTAAAAGCGGCCCATCTTACAGAAGGAAGCGCTGAGGGTCAAATTATACCTCAGTGAAATTATTAAGAATCCATTATTTGTTTTATCCTTCTGTTCCAATTAGAATGGACAACCCCGCAACAGCCACTAACCGGAGAGCATCGGCTGCCAATACTTACCGGCAAAAACTTCAAGCACTGGTGAAGCACCAATTGGAGGCCAAACGGTTACTTCAAGACCTGGGAGGACGCTTCTGGAGTACCCGTTGACACAACAACAGGTACGCCAAGCCACCAGTGGTGAGCTACAACAGCACCCGGTATTGTGGGAAGCATTCCTACGGGGATGGCAGGCATGTATTAGCAACATGCCATCGCCACCCATCCCAACAAAGGCTGAGGCAAACCGGTGTTGTCATGGCCAAGGATCGGTCGTGTCAGGGAAAAAACCAGAAAAACCACCCATGGCAACACGGGCTACGTCGGCGGCAAAAAAAAGATCGGCCGTTCGCCTAAATCAGTTCCGGCTGAAAAAAAAAATGGAGATGCCCCGACGGTGCGAGGAGGAGAGAGCTGGGCCATCGCAACAATTCCGGTTGGCGAAGTCGGACGTCATCATGACCGAAACGCCCAGCACTCCCAAAACCAAAATAGCAGAGAAGGCGACCAAACCATCGTCGGCGAATGAGGAGGCAAGGATGGAAGTGGATCCAATAGAGGCCAGGAAGGACGACTTAGAGGAAGAAATCACCACCTTCCTCGACCTACCCTCGAACCCGTAATTCTTCCACCTTTTAACTGGGAGACTTTCTTACCAGGGTTATACGAATCCGGCTCTATCGAACTCGATAGAGTCAAACGAGTAACCCTGAAACCCGCTGATCCTATTATGGGAGTCAGCGATGTGTCTAAGAGAGAACCCAGGTCCTAGGTCCCCTACGCTTCTATGCGATAGCGCGTCCCGGTTGGACAGTTTGGTAAGGGAGAGTTGACATGGCTCGTGTCATTTACACACCACTATGATTCTGGTCATAATGAAACAATTTTATGTGGCAATATGGTCGTTGATTGATCAATTCAATTTAATTATATTTTTACAAATTTGAAAACATCCCAAAATCCTTATCCGGTGGCGGCGAAGACAACCATTTTCTGTAGTATATACATGTACAATTAAATGGATTAACAACTTAAAACAATCTTGCGTTTAAAAGAAAACGTCGAACAGTACAAAAATAATGTACAATACAATATATTAATGGCTAAGCTAAATAGTTTGAAGAAACACAAATATGAATTTGTATAATTTTAGTTATGATTCCGGTATCTACATAATGATAACATTTTAATAAGAATGTTAATTTGCAAATTTTAAAAACAAATTTGCGAATATTTGTTTAATATTAACTTTAGTTTGGAGTCGATCGAACAAAGTGGAATGGCTAACTTCACAAACATCTAATTTTTGTGTCACTGACAATAAATAATTTTTAAATTAGCCAATTTAAACTCTGGGTTAAACTATTTTATGTAGATAATAGATACCATCATAATTCACAAATTATAACCATAGGCCATAAAGTAATATTATTATTTTACTGTATAATATTATTTATAATCTAAATCTAATCTAATCTGTGATTTTATTATACCTATTACTTAGCCGCAAAACATACCATACATTGTTCAAGTCAAATTTTGATTCTTATTAGATTTTTTGTACAAATAAGAATTACTTGTAAGAGTTGAAAATGATGTGTTTAATTAGATTACATATTTATATATAATAATTTCTCAAAAAATCATTTTAGTTATAATCCTCGTTTATTTTATTTTATTTTTCTAAAGTTTTTGGATACTCATTGATTAGTCTGTTGATTAATAAAATAAACATACTCAAGAATTTATATGTTGATTATAAAATTAATTCTAGAACATTGTAAACATAATATATGCAATTTAAAATTTAGGTAGCATATGCTATGAACGATATGACAATGGGTTGCATAAATTAAAATACCGACAATATAATAATGTATGACATATATGTAGAAATTAAAAAAATATGTATTCAAGAAATAACGTAATTTTTTTTTTGTATTAAAAGAAAACTAATATATTTATCATTGCAATTACAGAATGGCAGAAAAATAAATGTATATTATATAATTATAAAATATTATTAAACCTAGGCCACATTTTATTAGCTAAGTAATAACGTCTTACCGAAGACGATGTTTTTTTGCTTTTAATACATTTGTATCCAAAAAATAATATATATTATGTAATCCGTATATATATTTTTAAATTGTATAAATTGTATAATTATTAACAAACAAATATTTATAATTCTAATAATTTAAAATAGATCTTAAGAAAATTATACTTTAGAAATTATAACTTCTGTAGTTAGTATAACACGCTTTGTCGAAGACTAAGTAATGACTAAGTAAGACCAGTAATGAATGACCATATTGATACTTCGCATGACCCGTATACGTAAATTTAAATACTATTCTTCTCCTAATTCATTAAAAATATATAGTAAATAGCAATTAAATTTAAACATAAGGTATGTGCTTATGTAATAATTTACGAATATATATTGTATAACAGATGTTCGCCACAAGGGGTGCTTCTTGCAGGTGACCCCTTATGACTCCCGTCCGCCTTTATACAATAATCGAAATTTAGGTACTTACGAATCTTATCCAAATAATAACAATTGTATTCAAATAACGTATGTATATTCGCAATGTAACAATGAAAACGTACGGCATATACTAAGTCGAATTACAAATCTTAATAACGCACGACTTCAACGGGCGACAACCGATCGTCACACGACAGACCGTCGCCGGTGTCAGACTGACCTTCATGAACGTTCTACCGTGTTCTATCGACGTCGTCGTCATCACGAGGTCTGGCACGAGCTTCCCGCCAATACCGAACATACTCCTCCTTGGAAGATGGCACAGCTTCCAACATAATGGATGAACGGACATTTTGACATCCTTGCCCGAGACGTTAAACCGCACAATTCATAACGACAATTATACAATCAAAAAAGATTAAAAAAAAAGAAAACTGACTAAATACAATAATGTAATGAATAATACATAATAATAATGAATGCAACAGACTATAATAAATACTACAAAATAATAATACGTATACAATAACAAATACTGCAGTAATGTAATAAGCAACACCTAAACCATAATTATATTACCATTATATAATAAAGATGTGAACAAACTCCAATCGGTATGACATATTAAGGTGAACAATATCAAATATGAATAAACAAAATAAAAGAAATATATTGTATACATACAGAGTAATGATGACTCTTAACACGCAAGAATAATTAAGAACAATAATAAATATAATAAATGAGAATAATAATAATAATAAATGAATAAATAATAAATAACAAGTAAAACCGACATAATAAACAAGTAATTGATGTTTGCTTATACTGGTAACTTAACCAACTTGACAACGAGGCGAATCAAGAAACCATTGGGCAATCGTAGGCGTACCACTCTAACAACCCCATCCGAACCTGGAAGTGTCTCACACACCCGGGCAATTCGCCATTTTAGAGGAGGCGTCTGAGGGTCTTTAATGATAACCATATCATTCACGGCGATATTTGGGATATTCTTGATCCACTTGCTTCGAACTTGGAGAGTTTGTAAGTATTCATCACGCCAACGCCGCCAGAAAGATTGTACACATTGGTTTAATAATTTCCAACGATGTACCAGAGGTCGTTGACAGGGACTTAGATCGGTCTCAGGTACGGCGAGAAGAGGTTGTCCGATTAAAAAATGACCGAGTGTTAAACATTCGACTTCGGTTGGATCTGTGGACGCCTGGGTTAATGGACGAGAATTCAAAATTGACTCGATACGACATAGGATGGTGCCAAATTCTTCTAAGGTGAAGTTATGCTCCCCCATGATTCGCACCATCAATGTTTTTGCGGAACGAACTGCTGCCTCCCAAAGACCACCAAAATGAGGAGTCCCGGGAGGGTTGAAATGCCAGTTACAATGAACACTAGCACCCAATGTGTCTCGATGAATTGGATCGTTAACCAAATTCCGAATTTGTCGAGCCGCGCCAACGAAATTGGTCCTGCAGTCCGTGTAAATATCGTTGGGTAAACCGCGACGAGCAACAAATCTCTGTAGAGCAGCTATAAACGCGTCCGTCGACAGATCCGTAACAACTTCCAAGTGAACGGCTTTTACCGCAAAACATACAAAAACTGATATGTAAACCTTGTATTGACGAGCCTTGCGAAGTCGATGTTCTTTCATTACAACAGGGCCGGCGTAATCGATCCCCACTTGTGAAAAAGGACGAACTTCCGATACACGGGATCGAGGCAAATCCGCCATTATTGGTTGTGGATTAACAGCAGAAAGACGCACACACGTGGTACAACGACTGTTTACCGTGCGTATGAGTGATCTAACAGAGAGTATCCAATATTGGCGCCCAATAAGAGACGTCACCACTCTTGGGCCACCATGACCGGTCAATTCGTGATAATGGCGCACCAATAATAAAGAAATGTGCGACGATTTGGCCAATAATATCGGATGTTTTTGATCGACAAGTAAGTCCGAATTTGAAAGGCGACCACCTACAACGATAAGACCTCGCTTGTCAATAAAGGGTCGCAAACGGGCAATCTATTTTGCGGACACGGGTAGAGCATGAATCAACTCATGACGTAAGGTTTCGAAGAAATATCGCTGTGACGAATGAGCAACGATTATAGTCGCTTGATCAAGTTCGGACCTAGACAAATACGATTCCGACCATTCTTGATGGCGACAACGAGATGTAAACCGACGTACGCGTGCAACGACTCTGAACATATGACGAGAAACGCTCGATCCATTCCGGATCGGATTGCAACGCGAGAGCCACCGAAGTCACAGGTTTGATCTCTGGCAACTGTCTCGGCGACATCAACAGCTCTTCGGTGTCCCACTCCGATATAGACGATTCGAGCAGGGTGGGACCCTTCCAATACAGCTCATGAGTAATGAGCTTGTGTGGCAATATTCCGCGAGAGGCGACATCCGCTGGGTTATTTTTCGAAGTAACATGGTTCCAGCGACATTCTGGTAATAATGACTTAATTTGATGAATTCGATTAGATACAAATATTTTAAACGCTACGTGACGCACTGACAACCAATTAAGCACTATCGTCGGATCTGTCCAAGCGAAAACGTCGATAATGTCCACCTCAATGCTCAATGTGGTTTTTATTCGTGACATCCATCGAGACAAAAGTACCGCAGCGCATAGTTCAAGTCGCGGAATCGTCGTTGAACCCGTTGGTGCCAATTTGGTTTTTGAACCGATTAATGAGATCGAAGGACTACCGGATGTATCGTTTGTTCGCAAGTATACAACGGCTGCATATCCACGCTCCGACGCGTCACAAAATCCACATAGTACACCTTGAATACAGTGTCTAGTATTAATGAATCGAGGAACACTCAATCGTTGTATTTCTGGTATTCCAGAGAAGAATTTTGTCCATGAATCCATGATATCAGGCGGTAATTGTTCATCCCAGGTCAGCTCATTCCACACTCGTTGCATAAGGTGTTTGGCGAAAAACACTGTGGGGGATAAAAAGCCCAATGGATCAAATATCCGTGCAATCGACGACAACATGCCTCGTTTCGTCGCCACGAAATCGACTGCATTAAAGGTGAAGTGGAAAACGTCATCACCAGGGTTCCACTGCAATCCCAATACCTTAATTCCTTCTACCTCGCCGTCGTCGAAAGACAAGGAACCGCAAGCGCGATCTTCGGGGGGTACTGTGTTCAACACGGACGGGTTGTTACTAGACCATTTTTTAAGTTCTAGTCCGGCTCGATATAAAACTGTAATCAGATCCGACTGAAGCTTGATTGCTTCCTGTTCGGTGTCAGCGCCAACACATATATCATCCACATACGTATGGGTAAGCAAGGCCTGGCGAACTGATGGAAAATCACCGCACTCCGAATCAGCGATCGAATGAAGCGTCCGTATGGCGAGAAACGGCGCACAGCTAACAACATATGTCACGGTATTAAGCTCATATTCCTGCAACTGTTCGTACGGTGACGATCGCCAAAATATGTGTTGATATCGTCTATGTTCCGGAGATACCATTATTTGTCGATACATTTTACAAATATCCGTAGTAAATGCATGACGATATAGACGGAACGATAACAATACATCCGTCACATCTCGTTGTAATTTGGGACCCCGAAGCAAACAACTGTTTAACGATACACCAGAGGACGCTATAGCTAATGCATCAAACACAACACGAAGTTTAGGATTAGTATCAGATGGTCGATAGACGGCATGATGTGGGATGAAGTAGGTACCGGCTGATGAAGCAAGTGACATATGATTCAAGGATATGTACTCCGACATAAACTGGCAGTACAATGCATGAAGACGATGATCAGTGGCGAATTTTCTTTCCAACTGCTCAAACCGTTTAAGAGCGACTTCGCGTGAACCCCGAAAAGAATTGTCGCGTATAGGTTTGCTGAACGGAAGAGGCACAATGAATCGACCAGTGTCAGAACGGAAATGACCTTCACGAAATATCATTTCGCATAGCCCGTCGTCAGTAAACTCCTGTGGAGCCGTCTCGGGCTCTTCTACGTGCCAAAATTTCTTCATTAACGACTCCACAGATGACATCAGAGATATGGGGTACGCATGCTGATGCTGGATATCAATGTGAGGTAACGATCCCATAATAATAAATCCGAAAATTGATCCGAAAGCCGTCGGATACGATTCACCTACGGAAACGCGTTTTCCGTCCAGAATTTGAGCGAAGATATCAGCACCTAATAATAAATCGACCTCGGCTGGAGACGTGAATAAGGGATCTGCCAATGCCAAATGAGTGAATTTGTCATAAATCGCACGTGGTAATTGTTTCTACGGCATGTCTGCAGTGATTGAAGACAATACCCAAGCTTTAAACGGTAACACAGGTTCGACTGCAAACCTAGGTTGAATGTAACACTCCACAATTCCTTGAACATTCCGAACGGATACACCCGCAAGGCCAGAGACAGATGCGGTCCAACGTGAAGTTCGTAATCCCAATCGAGACGCACATGCTGACGTTATGGCGCTGATCTGGGACGCCGAGTCCACCAACACCCTAGCCGTCTGAAGAGTACCAGTATTATCACGAATATGCACTAACGCAGTGCCTAGCAACACTGAGTGCGACTCGAGTTGCCCAATACAAGAAGATAACACGTCATCCGTTTGTTGGTCGGCCGATGGGACACCTTCTTTACTTGCGACGGCCATAACTACCTCCTTATGTACTAAGGTGTGATGGTTGCGAGAACATTGGGCACAAACGATGGGAGACTGACATCGAGGAGCCCAATGACCTTCACTCAAACAACGAAAACAAAGGCGTTGTTCTCTAGCCCATTTGGACCGAGTTTCAAGTGACCAACGCTTGAACGTTGGGCATGTCACAACATGGTGATTGCCCCGACAACATTTATACAGTGACTTCAACGACGAGGGTTGAGCTGCCACAAATGAAGAGGACTGCAACGAATTTACAACCTTGCTGGATCCCTTCTCGTACGGCATGGAACATGCCGATTTTAGCTGACGCGACAATTGTGCCGGTTTCATCGAACTGGAGCCTTGAACACATTCGAGAACCGAAATACGGGACTTAACGAAAGTTATCAGTTCACGGACGGTTGGAAATGCAGCAGTAGATTGTGATTCGAACAACGTTCGACAGGACACAGGTAAACACCGTGAAGCCAAGGAAAACAATATGAAATCTCCCAAATTAGGAATTCGAAGGGACTCAATAATGGAAATGCTCTCGTCAAAGGTAGATACAAATTTATTCATATCGAATAACGTCTCCGTAGACGACACCGGAGCATGTAATAAATTGTCAATTAGCGAACAGGCAACCAACCGTGGTTTGTCGAAACGGGTTTCGAGGGTGGTCCATGCCAATGGATATGTGGCCTCCGAAATTGGTATACCACTGATAGCGTCAGAAGCGGGTCCCTTCAAACAGCCTATGAGATAATAATATTTATTAATCGTCGATAAATATGGACGTTGGTCTACGAGTGATACGAATCGGTCTCGAAACGACGGCCACTTGTAGATGTCTCCACTATACGTGGGAAGTGGAATCGTAGGTAGCCCTGCATGCATACTCGATCCAATATTAAGCTTCAGCATAGAATCCCGCGTATTGTGAGGCTGCTCATTTCTGTCATCACGTTGGAAAACTCCATCCGAGGTATTATTCGGTTCTGGGTGGTAGTTACGGCATCGCGTGGCCGTCGCCTTACAAAAATTAATTAACTCCCGCATCTCGGTTCCCAAATAATTCGAATATTCCGATGATAAGCCGAGGGCGATTAGGTGATCTAACACAGCGTCATCTTCTATGGAAAACGATGACCACAGATCATCCAGATTATCGACAGCCACCAATAATTGATGGGAAACTTCTACGTCCTCTAGACTTCGCTGCGCTAAGGCATACACGGAACGGATTTGACTAACGTACCCATCACGTTTAATTGTCGATCTTTCCTTCAATCGCCTTAAACGAACCGCACCTGGATCGAGTGCCATAGTACTTGACACGAATAGAAACAGTTACCACGAATATACTTTTATTAACAACGAACAAAACCAATTTAATCCCGTATAATAATGGATGGAATGTAATAACAAAAATTGACGATTAAGCCTAACGTGAATACAAAGTTCTGCAGATAAATCACAATACAAACTTATATATATGACCTATACACGTATACACATATAATACGAAAACTCTAATGCGATAACCACAATTATCAATATGAACGATAAAGATATTTATTATTACGACTATTAATCACTATTAACGACAATAATTACTATCTCATACCGAACGTGCCTCACTAATACGACATCACGGTTACTTGTAATAGTGCAATATACGAACAATATTATCATACTCGAAATACAGAAAATACAGTAAATACAGTAAATATGGAAGATTGTAAAGTGGACGCTAAATTACGTCATAAACCAAAATAACCACGCTCTGCTACCAAAAATGTTCGCCACAAGGGGTGCTTCTTGCAGGTGACCCCTTATGACTCGCGTCCGCCTTTATACAATAATCGAAATTTAGGTACTTACGAATCTTATCCAAATAATAACAATTGTATTCAAATAACGTATGTATATTCGCAATGTAACTGTTACGTATCATATCTAGTATGATTTATATGGGTTTCCGGTTCGTCAGTGGGGACTGGTCGCTTCGTCGTCCGTTGCGCGTATGCGAAAAGTCGTCGTCGTTGCGTTTACGCCTTTGGTGGTACATTGTCGTGTCCACTATTACTTATTTATTATAAACTATAATAGTCCATTTTGGACAAATACGCGACCTCCATCACCACTCATCATCGTCATCGTTTTGGTACCACTTCATTGGAGTGTGTTATTGTCGAGCACAGATGCCCATTGTGATGTGAGTTATTTTAAGTTTCATTGTTATATAGTACTAATAGATTGTCATATATTATTTGAATTGTTAATCTTTCGTGTAAATGTATTTAATTATAAACCATATCGATCTATGTTAGTTCGCTGTTTTTTCAATAGAATTTATTTTACGCAACAATTATTGTTATTTGTTCTCTTTATTATTATTATTGTTTCCCCCTTTATTTCTTATACATAATCTTATTTCCCGTATCTATATTCCTTGCGATTGGGTAAGGATCTGTTACGAAACAGTAACAATGAAAACGTACGGCATATACTAAGTACGAATTACAAATCTTAATAACGCACGACTTCAACGGGCGACAACCGATCGTCACACGACAGACCGTCGCCGGTGTCAGACTGACCTTCATGAACGTTCTACCGCGTTCTATCGACGTCGTCGTCATCGCGAGGTCTGGCACGAGCTTCCCGCCAATACCGAACAACAGATGTATATAATATTCAAATAACTCATGTTTACATTTTTGAATATTTTAGTTCATAATTCACCTATAATTTGAATGTAAATAAATAAATATTCATACGCATAACTTATGTCAAAGTGGATTAATCTAACACAAGAAGAAGAAATATATCAAAAGCATAGTGGGGCTTGACCGATTTATTTGGGTTTTATCTGTTATGTATCATATTCAATATTAAAGATTTAAAAATAAATAATTGAATAACTAAACCAAATTGAATATTACCTTCAAAACAATAATGTATAAATATATATATAAGATAAAGTTATATAAAATTCGAATACAATATTACACAGAGTTTAGGATATCATGCAATTCTGCATAACATGTATAGTTTTAAGTTCAAATTTGGATTGTATTTAAAATATACTATTACCATGTAATGTTAATAGCAATATTATTTTCAGATTAAATTATATTATATAAATACTTGAAGTTAAATTATTTATGTATAATCTAGTTCAGCTATAAAATTTCTTAGTATGAGCTTAGATCTCTAAAATGTATTTCCTTCGTAAAACTATGACTTAGATATATGAGAATTTATAATCATACCAACTAATAAACTATACTATAGTAAATAACATTTTTGTGTAAGATTTTTTACGTGATTGAAGCAGTTCATAATATTCAAATTAACTAATATCCTTTATTTTTATTCCTTGTTTTCAGTATGACTGAAACTATATTGTAGCACGTCATTATCACCTAAAAAATAAATTAATAAGTTATATATATATAAACTATAGTTTTATACAAATATTTATGTATTTAGACTACGAATGAATACGTTAGAGAAGAAATTTAGATTGATCAATTTGGTTGGTGTAGTTTTGATCATTAATTTGTTGGAATTATTTATCTGCATCGTTAATAACAACAACTTTTTAAATTTTAAGTCCATCATCGTCCAGTTAGATGAATACATTCCAAAAATAACAGATGCTTTCTAAATAAAATATAGACTCAACAAAAATGTTGTTATGTAAGTTATGTAAATGTTATGTAAGCATTCAAATTACTTTAACGTTTATATTCCCAAGTAAGTAGCAGTAAAGAAATAATTCTATGGTAAGGTACAGATACGCACTTGATAGCTTAATTATACTGAGAATTGATAAAGATTCCGCTGCCGTAAAAACCTGTTAAAAGTATATTTTATTATAACAATTTTTAGTAGTTTTATTGCGTTTAAATTTAAATTCAAAATTAGCCTTACCAAAATTAATGAGTAGGATAATATAATTATAGATTCAGAGTATATAGCGACAGTCACCATAGTCAATGGCCATACAATAGAATAATATAATTTCAATTTTCTAAAAATACAAAAATCAATTTATATATATATAACACTGGTCAACAAAAAAAAAAAAATTTTATTGCCAATGTTTTTTTGAACACATATTGATTCATTTGAGATTACTTAATTATAATAAAATACTAGTTTCATCATATTGGCTTATATTTTTGAGATATGAATATTTAAAAAATTAAGATTTGTCATTTTTTGGCTATTACCTATATACGATAATTTTTTTTTTTTAAGTGTTGGATTTGTTATAAAAACCATTCATAATAATGTCTGATTTAAATCACACTGTATTTTATAGATATTTACAATAATATATACAAGTGACAATAAACGAGCGTACAAGTTACAGTATATACCACGGCATGTATTGCGAAGTATATTACGGTGTGTACTCACTGACAAACTAATTGATGAGTAGCCAGTATAAATAGTTATCGGTTGATTCAGATTAGTTTCAAGTTTCTTTGAGATAATCACAGAATATTGTAGAACGCGGGTTTTCCATTTGTTCAATATCGTAAATATCTTGGGCGGCGTACGGTACGTGAATTGCGACAACATCGCCACACTAGGTTAAATACATGTAATATTTTTAGACTATTTTTATTATTATCTTACCGTTTAAATATAATATAATTAAGTAATAAATAAAAGAAATTTGAAAAGTGACATGTGATAATATTATATAAGAGTAGAACTCCGAACCTTTTATCTTAATTGTTATCTACGTATACCGATTACTGAGGTAATTCGAAGACATAATTTAAAGAGTGTACATTAAGCGATATTATTATCCGTTTAAATGTATTATTTAACGTGTGCCTTTTAAATAATACTTCTGTCAGTTTCGCGTAGTTACAAATTCGTATAAGTAATATAAGCAAATGTTTTCATCGTCTTTGTAATATTAGTGCGATTGTTATTAGTTCATGCAGTTTTTTTTTCGTGCATTTTATTTATAAAAATATGAGTTCTTTGCGAAGACGTTGTATAAATAATCCTAATGTATTCTGTTACATTTTTGGGGAGTACTCGAAACAAAATCAACAAAAAAATATTACTTGCTTGTAAAGCAAACATATCATGCTTATTTCGGAGTAATGCTTGGAGATCAAGATAAGTCCTGGGCTCCCCATAAAGTGTGTAAAACTTGTGTAGAATGCTCACGACAGTAGAAAAACGGACAAAGAAGAAGTTTAAAACTTAGTATACCTATGGTATGGAGAGAGCCAACAACCACCATGATAATTGCTATTTTTGTGTGGTGAACTTGAAAGGGTTTAATCTATATAAAAAAAGTAAATGGGAGTATCCTGATCTGAAATCGGCCACATGACCTATATTGCATAGCGATGACGTTCCTATACCAGTATACATTCTTCCTGACGTTCCTTTATTAGATATGGAAAAAACACAAGACTTGGAATATAATACAACAGGCGATAGCAGTTTAAGTGAATATGAAGGAAACATTTTAACACCTCAACAGTTCACCCAAGCAGAACTCAATGATCTAGTACGGGACCTCAATTTGTCAAAACAAGCTTCAGAACTTTTAGCTTCTAGACTAAAAGAAAAGAAGTGTTTAAAGCAAGAAGCTAAAATAACAGCTTTTTGGGTGAGAGAGGTAGCACTTCTTCCATATTTTATCGAAGATAAAAATATTGTGTATTGTAATAATATTCCTGGACTTGTGCGACAAATGGGAGTTGAATTTCGATCAGAAGATTGGCGGCTTTTTATAGATAGTTCAACTAAAAGCTTGAAGTGTGTTTTACTCCAAAATGGTAACCGATTTGCACCACTTCCAATCGCTTATTCGACGAAGCTTAAGGAAGATTACTAAAACATTAAAATGGTCTTACACAAGCTCTGTTATCACGAACACAAGTTTTTTATTTGTGTTAACCTTAAAATGGTGAATTTCTTACTGAGACAACAAAGTGGATATACCAAGTATCCCTGTTTGATATGCTTATGGGATAGTAGGGCAAAACAAGGACATTGGAAGAAGGTGACATGGCCTTTAAGAGAAAATATGAATTTAGGCGGAGAAAACATCATAAATGTGCCATTAGTTGACAGGGAAAAAATAATCTTACCACCACTCCATATAAAACTTGGTTTAATGAAGCAATTTTTCAAGGCTCTAGACAAAGATGGAAATTGTTTTGAATATATTTGTAGATCGTTCCCAGGATTAAGTATGGAAAAACTAAAGTCTGGAATTTTTGATAGCTCTAAAATTCGTAAACTTATCAAGGATTCTAATTTCACAAAATATATGAATGATATTGAAACTTCTGTCTGGTCCAGTTACGTGTTGGTTATTGAAAATTTCTTGTGTAATCATAAATCAGATAATTACGAAGAACTAGTTTTAAACATGCTCTTAAGTTTTAAAAATCTAGGTATTAATATGAGTGTACATTTTCCCCATAGTCATTTAGACCGATTTCCTCATAATCTTGGAGATTTTAGCGAGAAACAAGGAGAAAGGTTTCACCAAGATTTAAAAGTGATGGAAGAAAGATACCATGGCAGATGGGATACACATATGATGGCAGACTACTGCTGGAGTCTCCAACGTGATTGCCCAACTAACCAACACAAAAGAAAGTCCCCAAAACAACATTTTATGAAATATTTTTTATTACTTTTATGTAATTATATTAATAAATAAAATTCAATAAATAATAATAATAATAATAATAATATATTATGTTTCTTATTATATGAATTAAAAAATTAAAATTGCATTAACAAATAATTTTAATATTATAATAAAATATATTGACTATATTTTTCAATAGGGTAATAAACTGTAACGTGTACGTGTAACGTGTACGTTCGTTTATTGTCACTAGTATATATTATTGTATTATTATATTATTGTAAATATCTGTGTGATTTAAATCAAACATTATTATGAATGGTTTTTATAACAAATCCAACACTTAAAAAAAAACAAATTATCGTTTATAGGTAATAGCCAAAAAATGACAAATCTTAATTTTTTAGATATCTTATATCTTCATATCTCAAAAATATGAGCCAATATGATGAAACTAGTATTTTATTCTTATTAAGTAATCTCAAATGAATCAATATTTGTTCAAAAAACATTGGCAATAAAAAAATTTTTTTTTTGTTGACCAGTGTAGTCGTTAGTCGAAATTAGAAGTTACCAATTGACTAAAAAAAAAGTTTAACTGCACATATTAAAAACCAGCGAACATAAACAAAATATATGTACAGAGTAAATTTGAATTATTTGGTAAAACAACTCATAAAACAAAGATAACTTAGAATACATTAACCATATAATGTACCTCTAAAATTATTATTCTTTTTACAAGTAGAGGAAATTTTTTTTACAAACTAATTACACTATTACGAAATTTGCATTTATATTTATTTGTACATTTTAAAATGATCCTATGTTTAATTTATATGCAAAATATCTATATTGATGATGTGGCCTCAAATGTAATTTAAACAATTCTTTTTACTATTATTTAATTATAATTTTACAGAGATTAAAATTTCCCATCCACTTGTATTTATTAGACCTTACATGCATACAGACTAGGAATAACTTACAGAGAAGGAATAACAAATCATATAAACATAAATTAAATAACTATTTTCCTAAATTAGCTTAAATAATGATTAGATTTAAGAATGATTTTTAATCTTATAAATAACGAAACTAATACAATTGATATAAAATAAATATTTGAAATCATATTCATTAATTAATTTGTAGTATTATTTAAAATTATTTAATTGTTTATATGTTAATATGATAGATAATTGATTTCTTATTTTATTTATCGCAAATATGAGATTCTATGACGTGTTAGTACTAATAATATGAAATTAATAATAAGATACTTACAAATTAACTTCTTGTTGATCAAAAATGATTGATTTTAAATCCTCATAACATTTAGAATATTGTTTTTGATTATCTAAAAATTTAATAAATATATATTTTTATAATCCAACAGTTGATATTAGGTACATAAAATTCGTAAAATATTTTGTATTGTCTTCACTGATACATTTATTATAAACTCTTGAAAATATAAATCTAATTATAAAATACTGGTACTAATATACTTTGCTTTTTGGTTATATTAGGGTAGGTTAAATTATGTTTAAAATATATTATGATATGAAAAGCTTTACGAGTGTAATAAACAAATCTGAAATGTGGTGTCAAATATATATTTATTGACAATAATTTATAGATAGTTTTATAATTTATGTCAAACTTTTAATTATATAATTTATTAATATAAATAAATAGGTAGTTTAAAAATAATCAAAAGTTATATATATATATTGAGGGGAAAAAATATATAAAATGTTTAACAAATATTTTCCTGGATTTATTGTTGTATTTTATCACATAAAATAAAATATTTACTGGTTCTGTATGAGAAAATTATTAGTTTAAATACACTTAAACTCCTGAAACACTAATAAGAAATAAATAAATATTTGCTCGATTAAGTTGTAACTATTTTCTTTTTGAATAAGTATAGTAAGTATAGTATTATTATTTAATAACTAGTATGTCATAAAATATAAAACTATTAATAATAATTATTACACAAAACACATATTATTTTTACCCCATTGTTTATTTTTAGATCCTAAACAAACGTATTATTCAATGATACATATTCAAGTTGATTAGATTACCTTATTAGAAACAATTACGACAATATCTGTTTAATATACTTACTATGTTGGAATTCTTGTTCGTGACCGATGTTTTCGAATGCTTTTGCATGTATTCTATATTGTGCAGTGAAAACATAGACAAGAGAAATTAATAAAATATCTATAATTAGAATTGAATATCCCACATATAACAAAACTATTGCTTCAGTTGCATAAAAAAATATATAATAATAATTAAACACGTGTATAGTCACTGGAAATCGAAAATTAAAAATATTCTCATAACGTTGTTTGTTCCCATCAATTGTCATTATATTTAATAATAAAGGAAATATCAACCATACTGAAATTGTAATCGTAATAAATACACATAAGAAATTGGTGATTTTTGTTGATATATCGCGACTTTCGTAGAGTATTTTAATATATTTTGAGCACAGAGTACTTTTTATAAAATTTATGCGTGTAACATCGAGTACGTTCCAAATTTTGTCCGCGTTATATATGCATACGCTTATTTTAAATACAATTTGCAAGCTATGCAGATGACAATAGATCAATTGAATAAATCCGATTTCGTCGAAGTTGTCTTCCGTTCTTAATATAAATCCCAATAATCCGCAAAGATTTACAAATATTATGCAAGCAATTAAAATAATATAAATGATTCGATATACATTGTAATTGAAAAACTTTATGCCATTCGGTTCGAGCACATGATAAAAACGAAGTCTTTTGAATAAAGCCAAATTTAAAGCGACGTCATTGATTTCAAGTGAACTCATTTTTCATACAGTTGAAATCTAAAAAAAAAAATTAAAAATAATATTGGATAAATATAATGTATCTGCCCGATTTTGCACAAATATATAAAATTAATGGTTATTATTGTTTTTCAATTTCCTCAGTTTTTTCTATGATTTTTTTTTTAAATATTTTTTATTTAAATACTTTAACTTTACTTGTATATTATACCAGAAAATACTGAATATTCGTGAAAATGTCACCATGATGACCACAATACACCCAAATAATTTAAAAAGTACTAAAAATTAACGATACCACATAAATGCGCATGCATCAAAAGTAATCTTTATTATATCTTTGAATATTTTAAAATGTTAAAAATGACGTCTTTTTTAAATACTGAGCAAATTTAATTAGGAAAAATAAGGATTAAGGATTTAGAGTTAAAAAGGATTCCTTAAATAAATTATTTTTAAATAAATTTCAATAAATACACCTTGAATGGAAATTATGAAGAAAATAGTTAAGATTTAAAATTTAAATACTAGAAGAAAACAATTATATGAATCAAGATATTAATTATATGTAATAGATTACCTACCGAATATGACATGTTCAAGTATGAAGGAAATGTAATAAATATATCATTATATTAAATCAGGATCGATGGCTAGAAGACGTAAGGAAATATTTACAGTTATTACAGTCTTACGAAAAATATTCTCTACCCATAATTTGAGAATAAAATAGTAATAAAAAGAAAATACTCAATAATAGTGTACTTGTGCATATAATATACATTTATCCTAGCCATTAAAAACAATTGTACATTATTAATTCATTAAAAACTATTACAGCAATGGAAAATATAGAAAACGTAAAATACTGCGCCAGCGTTTCTTAAACTGTATTCCGCGGAACGCTGGGAATCCGTTGGGATCAGATCGTGGTTCCGTAAAGCTTAAGTAATTTTTTTCAAAATGTTGAAAAAAAAATGAAAAACAATGTTTGCATATTAAATAATAATGTATATGGTATACTACATTATACTATAACCTATAATCGACTATAATTGACAATAATCGATTGCGTATTTATAGTGCGTATACAGTATACAGTAATAATATTTAACGTCTTTGATAAAAATACTAATTTGTTATGACCGTCTGCGATAGCGTGAACTTCTGAGAAACGACCGTCGATAACGATAATAGGTACTAGTAATACAACGGTTTAGTTTCAATACGACAGTCTACCCATGAAGTTAGCCCCCTCACTTTGTCCGATCGACTCCAAATTGATGTCAATATTTAGCAAATTAATTGCAAATAATTGCAAATTGGTTTTTAGAATTTGCAAATCAAAATTCTATTTTTGGCGAATTTTTTAAGATTTTTGTTCAGCCCCCCACTTTGTCCGATCGACTCCAAACCAAACCAAACCGAATTTTAACTACACACCACTAAGATTCTGGTCATATTGAAATAATTTTATGTGGTAATATAGTCGTTGATCGATTAATTAAATTTAATTTAATTTTTACAAATTTGAAAAAATCCCAAAATCCTCAACCGGTGGTAACGAAGACAGCGATTTCCTGTAGTATATACGTGTATAATTAAATTACTAATGACTTATAATAATCTTGCACGTAAAAAAAACGTTGAACAGGACAAACATAATGTACAATATAATATATTAATAATATTAATGGCCAAGTTAAATAATTTGTAGAAACACAAATATTAAATTTGTATAATTTCAGTTATGATTAAAGTATCTACGTAAAGATAACATTTAAATAAGAATTGAAAATATAATATAACTTTAAGAATTAAAGATTTAATGTAATATTATTACTTAAATATGTTAATATGAAATTATTTATGTATTTCCGCTAAAATGTCATATTGTTAATACATAATTATTTAACTGAGAAACTGAATTAGGTCTACTTTATTCGATGACGTATAAATGTATAATGATTATTATTTAATAAAATAAAAACTTAAATGTATACCGTAATTTACCGCAGTTGAACAAAAATCTTAAAAAATTCGCCAAAAATAGAATTTTGATTTGCAAATTCTAAAAACCAATTTGCAATTATTTGCAATTAATTTGCTAAATATTGACATCGGTTTGGAGTCGATCGGACAAAGTGGGGGGGCTAACTTCATGGGCATCAGTCTACTGTGTCTTGCGATACTGTGCGTTGTGATCGAGTGCGATAATATGAAATAATTATAATTTTTATTGCAAATCATCCTGAAAAAGCTAAAAAGCCAAAAAAAAATAGGGGTTCCATGACAAAAGTGGATATCAAAAAGGGTTCCACGGATAAAAAAGTTTATAAAACGTTATACTACGCTAATAAATATATAAATACGCATCAAATATTTTAATAAATTATTGAATATTATATGACAAAATATTATTATTATTGTTAATCTATACCGTATTAATTATTAGTTACTAGTTCTTACTTATTACGTTTTTTCCAATATATTTTATCCAAGAGAAAATAAGTAATAGATTTGTAATATAACCAACTATGGATTTGGAAAGTTTATGATGTGAAGTATTATAATATTAACAAATAATAATATTATAATTATTGTACTCTGAAAATCAAAAATTTAACTTAACATATTATGAACTGACTAATGTTTCTTTTATAGAACAAAAGTGACTGCTAATAGTCGACATGTTAGGAAAAAAGGTTATAGAGTTTTGCGTGTTTTGGTACGTAAAGTTTACTGTATTAAAAATGTATAATTAATAAATTTTAACACGAAATGTTTTATAAAAAAGTGGATTGGATATTCTTTGTTTAACTATTAATTAAAATAATAAAAAACTACGTGTTTGAGGTATTTAATATTTCAACTCCATAATTCGCCAATATTTTATACGTAAATAAAGTACAAACACAATCAAGAATACTAGTCGAAACCCATTGTTACATAAACTCAACTTGTGTATCTTTCAAAATTTAAAATATATTACATTATATATGACACCTAGATGTATTGTTTATGTAAATATATATACAATATAATGATAGGTTTTATTTCATAATCACGTATATTACAGTCTTTTATTATACCTAGTAATAGATTGAAAACAAACTAAATATACAGCTTTTTATACAAAAAAGTCAACGAGTATTACGTTGATTAAAGAAAAAAGAAAATATATTTTTTTTTGTCATATATATTTTTTATTGTACTATCTGTATGAATGTTTTATAATGAGCACAATGGATAAGTGAAAATTGTATACAATATTATGCACTCTATTAAATTAAATTTGTTAAAAAATCTGATAATTTAGTGTCTGCCAGTTTTGATGCTGCAAAGTCTATCGCTATTCGGGGAAAATCGTTTAGTGATGGAGATTTTATTAAAATGTCTTGGTTAGATTGCGCTGATAACCTTTTTCAAGACTTTGATAATAAAGATGCAATTATACAACGTATTAAAGACTTGTCAATCAGTAGAAATACTATTAAAGAGAGAATACTAAGTATGAATTCTAATATTGAAAATCAATTAATACACGATTTAAATCAAAGTTCATTTTTTTCTATTTGTATCGATGAGAGTACAGATATAACATCGTCTGCGCGTCTTTCAATAATTTCTCGTTTCTGTATTAACGATGAAGTTCGTAAAGAACTTATAAAATTAGCATCTATACCAGCTAAAACTACCGGTGAAAATATATGTGAAGTTGTTGTAAATGTCCTTGAAGATATTGGATTAAATTTATCTAAAATTGTATCAGTAACTACCGATGGCGCCCCTTGTATGATTGGAAAAGACCGTGGTTTTGTTAACCTTTTTTCAAAGAAAATTGGACATCCTTTAATTGGTTTTCATTGTATAATTCATCAGGAAGCGTTGTGTGCTAAGGACGGACTAATGCAGTATGAAAATATTTTAAAGTTTGTAACAAAAATTGTAAACTTTATAAACGCCCGAGCATTAAATAAAAGGAATTTAGTTTATTATTAGAAGATGTAAATTCTATTCATAAAAGACTCGTGATGTACAATAATGTTCGTTGGCTTAGTAGAGGCAACCTTTTAGAACGATTTGTAGAATGTTTATACGAAATTCGTTTATTTTTGAATGAAAACCAAAAAAATTACATTGAATTAACAGATATAAATTGGTTGTGCAATTTAATGTTTTTTACTAATTTTTGTTTGCATTTAAATTAACTCAATTTAAAATTACAAGGTACCTGAAAAAATTTAGATTTCATGTTTAGTTTAATAAAAAGCATTGAAACAAAATTAAATGTATTTATACGTGATATAGAAAATCATAAACTTAAGTATTTTCAACATTTAAACCAATTCCTGAGTGAAATTGAAATCCATGAGACTCCTAAATTAGATGAAAATATAAATATATTTTTAAGTATCATAAAGGAAACAATTCAGCAGTTCAATAACAGGTTTATAGATTTTAAAAAGTTTGAATGTAATATTAAGTTTCTCAAATGCCCTGATACTTGCAATTACGATGAATTAGATTTGCATTATTTTGAATGGATGAATATAGATACATTTGAATTTGAGTTAATTGATCTTCAATCCTGTAATACGTGGAAACAAAAATTCATTGACTTAAGACAACTAATCGAAGAAATAGAAATCAACCATCTTCAAGCAAACGTGGTAAAAAATGCAGATACTGAAATTCTTAAAATCTGGAACTCATTTCCAAACACATTTAATACATTAAAAAAAGTGGCTCAATCTATCCTATCAATTTTGTCGTCAACTTATGCATGTGAAATTTTATTCTCCATAATGAATTTAATAAAAACGAAGCAGAGAAATACATTAATCGATGAAACTAGTGCTGCTTGTGTTTCACTGAAAACTACCAACTATACTCTAGATATTTAAAATGTTATCTTCTAAAAAACAACAACAGAAATCACATTAATAAATGAAATAAAAGTTTACAAATAAATGTATACCTAATAAAATGTAAAATTATTGCAAGCTTTTTCTTTTCATCTTACCTAGTAAAATTCATTTTTTTTGGCACGCGAGCATATTTCAAAAAACTTGATTTTAAATTTTGGCACTTTTTGACCCAAAAAAGGTTCGCCACCCCTTGAAGCAAAACTTTCTTCACGTCGTCAAATTTTAAGCTTTATTTACTTCCGAGTGCACGAATGCAATGAATCAGTAAGAGATTCTTCTTTAGTAACTGCTACAAAAGTTATGGGATTTTGGCAAGAAGCTCGTATTCCAACCAAGGAAAAGAAGAATATAGTTACTTTAGTAGAAAAGTTACATGAAGAGTGGAGAAGTATTCAGCGAAATGCGACACGTCGTAGTAAGTCCCAGATTGAAAAGGAGGATAAATTTATAGACGAACTTGATGATTTATTTAACATTGCACCATTGAACATCATGGATCTAATTAATGATGAAGAAGACAAGCAATTTTTTGTTAATCAGTTAAAAAAAGGACGTGTTCGATGTATGACTTCATATGATTTGAAACTCCATCAAAAAGAAGTCCGGGTGTTACAAGGAAAGGTGAAAGAAAAGAAAAGATTTGATCGACATGTCCAGCAAGTACAATCTGCAAAAATAGGTAGGTAAAGCTTTTTGTTAAGAAGATAAAATAAAAGCATTCTAAAAACTTAACCTAACTTATCCTTTGATTATATAGTTAATATTTAACTCACTGTTATCCATAAACTCAGTTTTATTTAATTCGTTAAAAATAAAACAAACATTACGTAATGTGATAAATCCAAATAGGTTTTTTTTTTTTTTTACAGGTAATATCATCAATGTCGAAGAGCTTGACATTGTTGAGAGAAGTATGAACATAAAGAGTGATCCAGAAGATAACAATCCCGATGAAACCGAAAAGTTGGATACTGCGCTAGCTCTAATGCAAAAGACTCATGCAAAATAAAAGAACAAAACTAAACTCATCATCCCCAAACTTGCTGCAGCATTAGACGCAGGAAAGGTTTGCAACAGGACTGCTACTAAAATTCTTGTCGCGGCAGTATAGGCCTCTGGCGTTGATGTCCAAAGTACAAGTGTTAGCGTTGCATCTGTACATCGTGTCCGGGACCGTCGCCGTGAAGAAAAGTCTGATGAAATAATGATTAATTTCTCGAAGAATCTTGTTCCGAGTACTAAAGATATCGTGCATTGGGATGGCAAGAAGATTAAGGACCCAACAAGAGGGCATAAACTCACTGAATGGCTTCCAGTCTTGTTCACGTGTCCCAGAGTTGAAGTACAGCTACTTGGATTGCCATTATTATCTAAAGGTTCAGGGGAAGAGATAGGAACAGCGGTTGCTAAAGAATTGTCCTATTGGGACCTTATTAATCATAAAGAAGGAATGTGCTGCGATACGACATCATCGAATACAAGTAAGCTTCTGTTTATTTTTTTTTATTTTTTGGTGAGACGCTGCAAATTTATAAATTAAACCTCTGCAGCAGGTCAGTTAAATAGCATGCACCTAGCTTTACATAGCTTATGTCCTCAGGTCACTTAGAAGGAGGATGCGTTGTATAGGTAAGACATTGCTGTTATTATCATGCCGTCATCATATATTTGAGCTGATTTTCAAAGCTGTGTTTGAGGGACAAGTGAGTCATTCATCGGGTCCCGATGTGACGATTTTTCAACGTTTCCGTGACAGTTGACCTACCATTGATTAAACAAAATTCATCTCAGGGAGCCAGGAATCAAAAGCTTCATTTTTTCGCCGCGGTGAGAAGGTGGATACAATGATTAGGTTTATTGCAGAATCAATTACAGGTATGATATATTTGTTTTAAAGATAATTTACCCCTTTTTTCTATATTATTTTCTACATTACATCTGAATAGTTGTTCGCCAAAACGGCTCTTACGATTGGGGCAGTTGGCCGCTTCGACTCGCGTCTAATATAACAAGAGGGGTGACCTCGTAAAACGTACACTTACAAATACACCAAGGGTATAATGGCGCTAAGGGACCAATAAATATAATTCAATGTAAAAGTAAAAATACATGGTTAACACAAGAAGGCGTGCGATCGCAACGCGGATAATATATATAATAATTGTTTGTAAATAATAAATAAACAAAGTAAAGATATGATACAGATATCACTGATGACCGCGCTGTTGCATCGGTGATATCGTGTTCCCGGACGGATCCAGTGCTGCGACCACAATCGCGGGAGACGAGTTCGTCACGTGGGCTCCGACCATGTGCGTGATGACGCACAAACTACGGCGAACAATAGTCGCCGCCAACGAATCAGTATCGCACGCGCGAAATAAGAATAAATGTCCGCCGTACACGTAAACTAATGAGGCGACGCAATCAACACGGCGAACGAAAAGTAAACACAATGCGAATTTCGTATGCACACGAAATCCGCGTACGCGAAAGACGACACACACGGGTCGCGAAATGCGTTCAAAACACCCGCGCGAATACAAGCCGGGTGCTCGACGCACACGAGAATTGAACCGGCACGCACAACAATGTACAAACGTGAACGCGGTTCTCGGTGAAAGATGTCTCACACGAGGAAAGAATGCGAGGACGCGGAAATAATACGGCGAATTGCGCAAGGCACTCGCGCCCGTAGAAAAGCGGTCGACGTCGGCCAGCGGACGAAACCCGACTCGCTTAGGACGTACGTGATACGTCTCGACGTGGTTCAAAAGCTTATCGGCGATGAAAGTGGGGTGACTTTTCTCGAACCTTCTCGAACGAAATCCGGTTATCATAGTATCGTCGGGTCGTTTTTTCAGCTACGATAACGTCACGTAATGCGGTTCAAACAATAGTAATGGGTTTTCGTAGAAGGAGCACAGCAGAGGAGATTATCGTGAACTTCTCGAACTCTCCGCAGTATATCTTGGCGGTTCTCCACAAGGATTCAAATTTCAGCCTCCAGGGCGGTCCACCAAGCACGCTTTATGGCTAAAGGTATTTATGCCTTGATAATAACTATGTTCAAAATGCAATTTCATCTTACGTCAAGAGAAGAAGAGAGTTTGCTTCAAGTGTGTGTCTTCGTTGTATTGCTGTACGTAAAAGCGTGGTTTACAGCGCCATTAGCGCCCGCCATTCCTTTTCATGACCTAAATGTTCTTCAAGAATTAGTGGCCTTTGAAAAGACGATAAAAAAGTTCTGTGGCCACCTCTGGCACCTGGGAGAAGAATTTATACCATTGTCTCTTTTTGATCCATCAGTACCGATCGTACTGAAACAGAAGATTGTTGCCACTATTAAAAATGATGACGGTTCTACGGAGCAAACAAGAAGAATAATGCTCAAACCAAAAGACGTTCCAACATTCGTCAAGAAGGGGTTGGAAGAGTTTGCATCCAAAAATGCGATGAACTTATTTCGAAGATTTGGATTGCCGACTAGATTCCTTTCCAAATCCCCTACTGAATGGAAAGCTTATACGAATACAAGTAGTGCCGAGATTTCTTCAACAACATGGTGATTATCAATGATGTTGCAGAGCGAGCAGTGAATCTAACCCAGAAGTACCTCCCAACATTGAAAACTGAAGCCCAGAAGCAAAATCTTCTTCAAACAGTTAAAAAATTTCATGCAAAGTTTTCCAAGGCAGACGAGAATACGTTAGCGCAGAAGTTTTAATAAAATCAAGTTATATAAACAGAATGTGCAATGCTAGTACAATAAAAACTGTAATTTTTTTAAACGAATGTATATTTGTTATTTACATTATCTTCAACATTACAGTCAACAAATAATAAAAGGATAAGTAAATGAAATTAATAACCAAAAAGGCCACGTTATATAATAAAATATACATACAAAAACTAAGCATGATGTGAGAATTACCAAAAGCAAATTTAAAGACATGAAACCGCTTTGAGGCAATAGTTAGAATTATCCAAAAATTCTCAAACTTTCAGGGAAATTTACTTGTACCAATAGGAAATCTATTGGGACATAGCCCATTGAAATTTTCAAAGTCAAAAAATATGAGACAACCTAATAACCATACATATACAACTTTTATATTTTCTTTTTTCTCTAATACACATTGAATTTTTTGTATATTTAAGTGTATATATATATTTATTTAAATACATATATTTTTATTTTATTTACGAGTATTAACTTATAGTTTTTTTTTTATTTTTATTCATTAATTTTTTTATTTCTCTTCTTTTTTATTTATTTTTTTGCATATCATTTTACTCTCTATTTATTTTTTTCATTTGTTTTCACTACTTCTTTATACAGCTTTGTTCAACTAAATAAATAATAATAAGATATTTTTTCTTGAAACACGCGACTTTCGTCAGAAATGTTTTGTTTTCTACTATTTAAAAAATGAAAAATAAAAGCGAAAATACGTAAAAACTATCGTTCTAATTTTTATTATCAATTGTAAGTGCCAATTTTTCGGCAGCTTAAAATCATTTTCAATTGCGATTATGTTTTAGCATATATATTAATATATACATATTTTAATGCTTTACAGGCCATTTAGGCCTTTTTAAGCTTTTATTTAACCTCTCCATCTGCCACGGTCAACAGCAATTTCATGTTTTGCCGTTC
This sequence comes from Schlechtendalia chinensis, assembly GCA_019022885.1. Taxonomy (NCBI): domain Eukaryota; kingdom Metazoa; phylum Arthropoda; class Insecta; order Hemiptera; family Aphididae; genus Schlechtendalia; species Schlechtendalia chinensis. The sequence goes on from CM032339.1 coordinate 49,011,616, forward strand.
CACCCACCATTCTTACTGTTTCGGAGCTTATTATATGCTGACGTACCTTAAAACGCCAAAAGTGGAAATTTTCATTTTGTCCACCATGAATATTTGTTTCACTTTCATAAATGTCATCACTTAATGCTATAGCTCTAAAGTATGCGTTTTCGAATTTCAGTCGATATGCTGCTGCTGCTTCATCGTTTTCCTCGCTTTGCTCAATTGCACCCTGTACTTGCTTAAATTCTTGCCATACATCTTCGAGCTTCTCGCGACGACCCTTAATTTCTTTTCGACTTATATTATCTGCTTGATTCAGGTTTTCGACGTAATTAAAAACCTCGTTAATTGAGATTTAAGTTGCCCTCTTCTCACTCTTAATACCGTAATTTCCGCTGTCATATCTACACACTATAAAATACAACCTAAAATTTTATAATTTACTAATTTTGCGAGCGTTTTGCCTTTAAACTTATCTACACTTAATTTAACTTATACCTTTTCCACAACCTTAACTAATATTAATTTAGCTATATGAGTAGGCTTACGGGAATCTTGTAGGACTAAATCAAGAATACGAATAAGGAAACGACTCACCCGATCATTTATTACACCATTAGATTTCCCTTTATGGTGTGTTTCTGGAGTTTATACCACTTCCTGGAGTTGCATATGGTACTTCACTCAATTTATTTCGACATTCGCACACGCGTACTTTACCGTCGATATTATTTTCGAGTTGTGAATGCCAATTTTCGCACTATGCATTAACGAATTACGCTTTAAATCCGGGTCGAATGGACCATGTTTCGGAGCTTATTTTATGCTGACGTATCTTAAAACGCCAAAAGTGGACTGTATAATTTAAATTCTAAAATACATAAGTTTGTGGAAGAATAAACTTTATTTTCATTCGCACGGTTCGCCATTCACATCGTAACTACGACGCAACAATTAATGAAACAGATAAGAGCACAATAATATTGTCGATATGCAACATTTACATTTACATTCACTCTATCCTGCAACCGTTGCCGAGGTATTTCCCTGGGGCGCTTGCCAGTTGGTTTACTAATCATCACCCCTTGAATTACGTTCTTCTTAGCTCGCCATACATGATCCGCCCATTCTAAACGCTTTGTTTTAAGAAAACATGTAGTATTTGATTTATTGTATAGAGATTCCAAGTTACTATTTTTTCTCTTTTCGTAATCCCCAATTAACTCGTTTCTCACAGGTCCGTATATTTTCCTAAGCACTCTCCTCTCGAAGATTAGAAGCTTTTCCTCATCTTGAGTTGTTGACCACGTTTCACAGGCATATGTCACTATTGAGCGTAAGTACATTTTTTCTTTTGTCACTCATAATAGCATTCTTGAACTTAACAATTTATTCAGTGAGAAATATGCACGATTCGCCGAGTTGATCCTAAGTTTAACTTCGTTGTGTATATCGTTTCTATGATTAATGTTCAATCCCATATACTTAAAGTCATCAACTTGTTCAAAAGTGTATGGTCCGGCCATCAAATTGTACTTAATGGGCGTGTGGCATTAGAAATTATTTTGTTTTTGGTTCGTTAATTAAAAGGATCACATTCCAACTGCATGCAATTAATTTTTCCACAGTATGTATTATCTCATGGCGACTATTTCTTAATATAACAACGTCATTCGCATACGCCAACATTGTCACATTTCCATTAAGCTCCATTATTCGGTCTTCTCCTACATCTCTGACAACTTTTTGAAAGACGAGGTTAAACTATATGGGAGAGAGAGCATCTCCCTGCTTTAACCCCGATTTTACTTCAAAATGAGGGAATAGCTCCGCCTGTTATCGGACTTTGCAAAGTGTGTAAGAGTTGTATATTTTGATCAATCTTTGTAATTTATTCGGAATACCATTTTTTTTTCCCTTTAAACATAGAGCCTGGTGGGAACCGTTTTCACAATACTGCCACCAGGCTCCATAACATTTATTTCACACGAAAAACAAACAATATTTACAATATTAACAACATACGGGAGTCTCTAACCACCTTAAGTTGGCCTTCGGCCCACAATTACAAAACTTAACTATTTTGTTATTGAAAATCTCTTTCCCGCTCCCGCTCCGCCTTCTCCTTTTCTGACAAGATTGCTTCCACCATCTCGCAGAACCGCTGCAATATCCCGTCCGCCGTGGCTCTAGCCGCCGCCCTCTCCATCGGGTCTACCGGGAGGTCTTCCGCCTTAGGACCCAGGAGGATCTCAGGGACGTCCTCCGGCCGCAACCGGCGCCCCATGGAATGCCCCAGTCCCAGGCGGTGTCCATCCCAGAACGAACAATGGAACAAGGTATGCTCCACCGTATCGTCCGGGGCCCCGCACTGGACGCAGCTGGGGTCCCCGGCCAGCTTCCTCTCGAAGAGGTATCGGCGAAAGCAGCCGTGGCCGGTCAGTGCCTGCGCCATATGGAACGACACCGACCTAAGGCTGGAGTGGGCAACCCACCTCTGCAGGTCCGACAGCATCCTCCTCGTCCACCGAGCTTTGCTGGTGGACTCCCAGACGCTTTGCCATTCCCGCAGGGTGGAGGCCCTCTCCCGCCTCCTGCTCACGGCCGCTGACTCGGGGCGACCCTGGACCCCGGAAAGCCGTTCCTGGCGAATCCTTGCCCGCTCGTCCGCGAGCAGGTACGCCGGAGGCATTCGAGCGAGCACCAAGGCCGCCATATTCGACACTGTCCTATAGCACCTGGTGATCCGCAGGGCCGCGATCCTCTGAGCTTGGGTCAAAACCCTTTTGATCTTCTCTGTGTACCCGCCTGCCCTGGACCACACAGGCGCCGCGTACAGCAGCTGACTGAGGACGACCGACATGCCCATCAGCCTGCCGATCAGCCTGCCCAGGGCCGCGGCCGTCGCCCTAGCCCTCTTCGCCACGGACTGTATATGCTCATTAAAGTTCCTCCTGGGGTCAAGCTTAACCCCCAGGTAAGATAAGGCTCTCCTAACCGGGATCTGATGGCCACCCAAAGTGAACACCGGGTCCCGGTAGGCCCACTTCCTCGTCAGCACCACTGCCTCCGATTTGTGGGGAGCCACTTTTAAGCCGTTGGCGGACATCCATCCGGACACCGTTTCCAGTACCGGATTGCCCACCAACTCGACCAGATCCGCGTTGCGGGCTCTGACGACGACCGCCAGATCGTCCGCGAAGCCGACCAGATCCACATACCTCGGGACGTCCAGTCTCAGAAGCCCGTCGTAGAAGATATTCCACAGGAGTGGACTCAGGACGGAACCCTGAGGAACGCCACAGGACACCTCCATCCTAGAGTCCCCCTGCGAACCCTCAACGACGAGCTCCCTGTCGCTCATTTACGACCTAAGGAGTCGGACCATGGTCTGGGGCACCCCCCTGCGCCTCAGCACCGCGTCGATCCGCTCCCAGGGCGCCGAATTGAACGCATTAGATACGTCGATGGCGACGACGGCGCACAGGTCCCTGTTCCTGACCGGTCCCATCTCCGCCGCCCCCGCCAGATCAACGACCCGGTTCACAGCGTCGACCGTAGAACGTCCCGGGCGAAACCCGAACTGATTTCCGCCGAGTCCACCGTTCCCTTCTATCCAAGGGTACAGTCTCTGGAGGAGGAGGCGCTCGAACAATTTCCCCACCCCGTTAAGGAGGGAAATTGGCCTAAAGCTTGACGGAGAGGTGACCGGCTTATCGGCTCCTTTGTGTAAAAGAACCAGCCTAGCCACCTTCCACCGAGCCGGAAATACCCCCTCCGCCAGACACATGTTGTACACTCCCAGTAGTCGGTCGGGAGCTTTGGCAGCCACCAGCGCCACGACCTCATTCGGGACGTAGTCCGGTCCCGGCGCCTTTCCAGTTGCTAGTCTCGTCACCGCGAGTGCCAGGTCCGAGGTTGTAAGGGGCCTCACTAGCTCTTCCTCCGGGTCGCCGAGCTCCGACCCGTCGAGAGAGACGTCGCCCCAGCTAATTGCCTGGTGGGCCGGAAATATTTCCCTCGCCAACGCTACTTCTCGCCCGCGCGCCGCCGCACCGGGAAGTTGCCGACCAGTGTTCCTCATCACGACCTTGTAGGGAAGGCCCCAAGGGTCGCGGTCAACCGCTTCGCACAGCTGTCGCCAGGACCTCTCCTGGGACGCGCGGATCTCCGTTCGAAGTGCTCTCGACGCCTCCCTACAGGCCGCGAGTTCCGGACCCCGATCGACGTTCCCACTGCGACGGCCCATCCGTTGGTAGCGACGGCGCGCTGCGATGCTCTCTCTTCGTAGCACCGCGATGCGCACGGACCACCAATGGACGGCTCGCCTACCTTCGTTGGCTGATCTGCGCGGCATCGAGTGGTTGCAGATCGCCTACAGTTGTTTATCCAGCGCCATTGCCGCCTCCTCAGCACCGGTATAAGCGTTCATGGAGGTGAGGGGGGTTCCAGCCAACGCTTCTTGAAGCTTCCGAGTGTCCAGTTTCCTAACCGCCCAGCCCCTGCGGTTATCTTGCTGGATATGCCCTCGTCTTTGATTAGCACCGATGTCTTCCTCCACCGAGTATGTAATATAATTATGGTCACTTTCCGAGTTCCTGTCGTCTAAAACTTTCCATTCGGTGACCTCGACTCCGGAAGTCAGGTGAACGAATGTAACGTCTTACTACTGACTGAGCGTTTACTCTACTGTAGGTGGGGGTGGTACCACGGTTGCATGGAACCAGCCCCGCACCTGCCGCAAAGTCAGATAGCAGCCCGCCCCTCACGTCATCCGTGTCCGAGCCCCATTCGGCAGAGTGCGCGTTGAAGTCCCCCCGACGACCAACACTATTCCTTCGGCGTCTTGGGCGGTAATGGAGTTACCGAGACCGTCCAAAAACTGGGTGAACCATTCGTCGTTCCACCTGGGTCAGCAGTAGCTTATTCGGAATACCTAGATTCATCAAAGCAGTAATTAATTGATCTCTATTTATACTATTGTTGTAAGATTTCTTAAAATCAACGAAAATCATGGGGAGTTCTTTGTGAAATTCATAGTATTATTCCATAGTTTGTCGAATAGTAAATATATGATTTGTAGTTGATTTCCCTCTTATAAATCCGCTTTGGTATTCTCCGATAATATAAGTTGCATATATTTTTTAGTCTGATGAGGATTGTTAGAGACAGAACCTTGTAGGTTGTGTCCAAAAGGGAGATTCCACGATAATTTTGTACTCTTCCCAGGTTTCTCACTTCTTGAATATCGGACAAATGATTGCCATATTCCAGTCCGTTAGTATTTTTTTTCTAGTCCATACATTATAGATTAGCTTATGTATTTCAGTTGTTAATCGTTTGCCCGCCAGTTTTATTAGCTCCGAATTTATGTTGTCTTCTCCGGGTGTTTTATTATCTAATGTAGGTTCTGTGATTTCTGTCTCCGCTGAATGGTAGAGTATTTTTTCGTAGAGCGCACAGTAGGAGGAAATGCGATTTTAGCTGGACAAAATTAATATCACTCAAATTTCTGATTATTGAGTAGTAAAAATGATATAAGTATATCAATGATATATATATAAAATGATATATATTTTGAGGTTGCTGAATTCAAATTTCAAATTCATTTTGTAATCCCTTTATTTATTGGGCTTATTTATTAAGAGGGTTGATTTTTTTGATTTTAATAAAATGTTGATGTAATACATTAAATTACATGTTTTTGAGGTCTAAAAATTCAAATTTGAAAAAGTTTTATTCATATATTTATATTTAAATATTTAGGTTTAGTTATTAAACTAATAATAAACTAGTATTTACTGCAATATTACCAAAACTTTTGTTTTTATTCTTATTTTTTTGCGGTAAAAGTCTAATTTCTCCAACTGTGGTGCGTGATATTATCCTACATATTATTTAACATTTTCTTAAAAAAATCCATGAAGTATAGCATAATTTTCTTATTATCTATTATAAAATTTCCCTTATCATCCTTCATTACTAACGATCTTGCTTTATAACCTTACTTTACAGACTTGCATTTCTCAAAAAATAATCTAGAAATTCTTTTGTATATTTCAACATTCTCTATAAGTTTCTTTGCAGCTAATCTTTTACTCTATCTTAATATACTACTAGCTTGAGATCTTGCATTGTGGTATGCATGTATATTCTCCTGCGTAGCGATTTGTAACATGTTAATTCTGCATAAGCAGTGCTCCCTAATTATTTCATGGCATTCTGCGTTGAACCATTTTTTATTTTTCGTCTACTTCAAGACTTGTAGGTTTTTTGCAACTTTATTCACTGTTTCCTTGATCTTTCTTCGGCAGTACACTTTTTCTATTAAGCATGTAAGTCAATTTAATTTAGTAAGCTTGAACTTCTGCTGGATGTTTTGCTTTATCGGCGATACATTTTTTAGCTCTTAGCTTATATTGTTTTTTCTTTTTCTTGCAGCTTACTAAAAATTTTGGCATGAGATTCGTGACTATTAGATAGTGATCGGAATCACCATCTTCTCTCCTATAATTTTTTATATTGGTTATGCATGTTTTATGTTTTCTATTAATTATAACGTGGTTAATTTGGTTCTTAGTTTTTGCATCCGGAGATGTCCATGTGTGCTTAAAAATATATTTTCTTGGAAATAACTTCCTACTTTTTACCAGGCCCTTAAATATTTCAAAATTTATTACACTCATGCCATTATTATTTGACATTAATTACAAGCTTTTCTGCCCTATAATAGGTCTATACAAAGCCTCTCTTCCGATTTGGGCGTTAAAATTTCCCATTAGTATTTTTATGCAGTTTCTAAATAGGGTGTTATATATTCCCTCTAGTTTTTCGTATAATTAACAATTGATGTCGTTGTTTCCTCTCTCAGTTGAAGCATAGCAATTTATTACAACAATATCCCAGACAAGCCCTTCCAATTTTAAAAGGTACAGACGATCACTTGCTTATGTAAAGCCTTGTACATGTGGTAGTATTGCGTCACTGACCATTAACTCCCCTATACTCATGTATACCATTTTCCGATCCACTATAGAAAATAGTGTAATTCTCAGATTTTACACTGCCATTATCAAGCCGCCATAGTTCTTGTAGTGCTGCAACTAGTAGTTTGTACTTTTGTATCTAGTCTGTAACAATTTTTATAGCACCCAGCTTAAATAGTGTTTTATATTTCATGTACCGATAAAGAACAATCCAATCTCTTCTTGTTCCGTTTTTCATTTTGTGTTCCTAAAAGACAGTCCCGAGGTTTATTTAGAAAACTCATAAGAAGTCGATTTCTTTGCAAGGACGGGTTGTTAGTCCGCTGCTCAATCCCCAACCTAGAGGACAAGACTTTCCGAACCACTTAAGATCAGCAAATAACTATTGCATTATAATATTATTATACTGGACGGTGGGAACTCTATCTTCCCCACACTAATGACTGGGATCCGCGGAGTTGTCATGCCCGTAATGTTTTAGCATATTGCTTGGAATATAGATGTACTTACTGTTAATGTGACAATTTAAAAACTTAAACTATAACTATACACGCAGATTGTTCAATTTGTTTGTTTGTTTGTTTGTTTGTTTTTATATTGATTTAAATTTGTGAAATTTCTTAATAAGTTTCCACTTAATTGACACGCTTTTTCCCCTTTCTTCTAATTATTTTTAAGTGTTACTGCATCATTTTAGGTATTAAATATTAGTATATATCATTAAAAATGACTAACAACGTTGTGTTTAAATAGAAATTTGTAAATATAATTAAAACACATATACAGGATGGGGCGGAGCTGTCTGACAAGTTTGAAGTAGTCATTACTCGAGTTTGTAGGGGGGGGGATAGAAAGTTACTAGTGGTCTCGTTGTTTTTATTATGTGGTACCATTTTCATTAGTTACTATGGTTTAGACTAGTGTACATCGAGGTTTCGCCATTGCGAATACGTGCTTACGAAAATAACCGTTCAATAATCGTTACACAAAGGGCTTTTCGTTAAAATTATTTTGAACACAGATTAAAAGAAATGACTGAAGAACATGACTTTGGCTATATTTGATTCCAACAAGATGAGACTACAGCTCATACAGCTCAAAATTCGCTTGTTGTTTTGCGACAAATGTTCTAGACGTAGGTAGTCCCTAACAAAAGAGACGTGGATTGGCCGACGCATTCGACTGATTTGAGCATGTGTAATTTTTTCTCTGGGGTTACGTCAAAGAAAAGGATTTTAAACATCACCTCCACACCATAGAAGGTCTAAAGGAACAAATCACTGAAGAAATAATACCCATCGAAATGTGCCGGAGAGTAAGCGAAAACTTCAAAAATCGCCTCCAACAATGTATCACTGCTGACGACCGTCATTTACTTGATATTATTTTTAAAGCATAATTAAATAGAATACGGTTACCTACTAATTTAGATTTAATAAACTGCTTATCCCTAAGTTATATCGTTTGTTATTTATAACATCACAAAACTCATCAGTAAGCTCCGCCCCATTCTGTATAAGTGCATATATGGTATATATTTATGATTCTTAAGATTATTTAGCTGAAATTTTTAAAAAATACCCAAAGAAGCAAAGCAAAAAAAAAAGCTTAAAACAACTCGCACAATCTATATATACAGGGTGTTTCATGATAAATATGTCAAACTTCAAGAAGTGTTTCTACATTTCAAAAACAACAAAAAAAGTCCTTGCGACCCCTATCAAATTCTCAATATTAAGGGAGATATTTCGATTTTTGGTATTTTTTGGTTAAACGCAAGTTTTCTTGATAATAACGTTCATAATGTTAAACTATTGATTCTAAAACAAATTTGAATACACTGCTGGAAAGTTTACTAAATTTTCATTAAAAAGACATACCCTACAAGGTTCCCACCTCATTTTTCGGGTAAAAGAAATAACCCAAATCTTTTAAAACTTAAAAATGTCGACATTTTTAAAAATTTTAATTTCATCTAATAATAACGATTATTAAGACAGAGGGGTGCCAATTTCACAAAAACTTAAGGATTTAATTAAGCTTTTGAATAGTATACTCACTTTTTTTGTTACGTCTTCTTAAAGGTCCGTTATTCCACTTAATGTGTGAAAAAAGTAAAAAAATTCTACATTTCACATTTACAAATCCGATCGCAATTAAACGTGGCAGACTGATGTAAAAAAAATGTAATTTTAAGAAATACTTATAACGACGCATTAGTATGATTACGCGAGGCGTTCAATAATATTTTTCGTTATTTGATTGCCACACCTCGTATTTAACTGTTAATTTTTATCAAAATAATAAAAAATACTACTAATTTTCGTAGTAATAATTATCTAAATTTTATTGTCGTCGACAATAAGCCATATTGTGAGAGAAAAACCACTATGAATTATTAAGTCATTAAAATGCCATTCAAATGTTCGACTACAAGTGGACTCAAATTTTAATCATTTCATCACACGTGTTGTATGTGTTGTGTCACTGTCCAGCATGCCCATTTATTTAAATATCGAACTTGCGGATATGCATTTTATTTATGGGTTGTGTAATGGAAACACTCGAGCCTCTCAAAAGGAATATAAAAATCGTTTTCCTGGTCGGCGTATTCCTACTCCAGCCATGTTCAGCATAATCAATCAAGCTTTGAGAGAGCTAGGTGCATTTCGACCGTCATTAAAGGAAGGTGTTCATAATGCAGATATGGAGAGTGTTACGGATTCATCCCTATTGTAATTTAAATAAATAAATATTTAGAGGGTTAGACCTCACGTAAACTTATATATATATATATCCGGTATGGGTAATTATACGTTTATTGATAACAATAATAAGAACAAGAGTGATATTTGATGAGCACAACTTATGACATTAACACGAATAAATATAGCATTTCACACGTATGACATTAGTGACTCACGACCGGAAATACAATGACAAGAAATATGGATGTCTGGTTGCACGCTGGATAACTTGACACTTTTGGTTGGTGTTAAATGACTGTAATGTGACATTCAGAGGTAGATGATATGCTACAAATACTTTGCAAAATCCAACGACGAAACCGTCCCACAAGGATAAAACGACGAAAATGCTACACAAACTGTGTTAAGTATTTTGTTTTATGCCAGAGCCGTCATAGACAAAATTCTGTATTTTCACACACACAACAAACAAGACGTCTTTTACGCGACGACGCAGCGGAACGTTGTATTTTTGGATGTCGCATGGTGGCGTTTCTCGGCGAAGTAGTTTTAATCGTGATTATTGCACACGGAAATTAATGAAGACCGCGAAATCCCACAACACTGATAATTCGCGGCCGATCATCAAAATAAATATATTTAATTAAATTATATGTACTAAACAGAGATGGAAATCATAGACGAAGTCAATAGAGATCCAGAAACTAGTACACGTGCGCTAGTTCGTTAATTTGGTGTCGGTCATTCAAAGTTCATGATTGTGATTTTCTTCAAAAAATTGCTTGGACAGATAATTGTACATTTACAAGAGAAGAGGTGTTCAATGTTCATAACAGACATCACTATGCTAACAAAATCCACGCTTAGTATAACGTTTTCATCGCAGATTTCCAATCAATGTGTGGATTGGCGTTATCAGTAGTGTGATAATTGGTCTTTTTTAGGACTTCCTTGGGCGTTGGATGGAAATTCATGCCTAAATTTCCTTCGAAATTAACTAAACATATTACTTGAGGACTTGGCTTTAGAAGTAAGGTAGCACATAATTTACCAATATAAACAGTGAGACAACATTTAAATGAAATATTTACTTATTGGATCGACAGAGGAGGCACGTTCATTCAATGGCCTTTGAGGTCCGCAGACCTAAATCCTTTAAAATTTTTGTTTAGGGATATTTCAATAGACGAGTCTACCATCAAGAAATAAATAGAACTCAGAGAAAGCGTTTTTTAAACAGCTATTGAACTGCGGAGAGTAACGACAGTAGAAGTAACTGGGAAGCAAGTACATAAGAGAGCACGTGCTAGTTTGAAGTAAAACGGCACTTAGAACAGTTATTGCAATAAGTGTACCAACTTTTTTTGAATTTCATGAAATACAATTTTATTTTTAAATAATGTACTCGTTTTTCTGTTTATTACTTTCGATAACGAAAAAAGTGAGTCAATTATTCATTCCGCAGCGATCAACACCCAGTTCTTGGCAAGAAAAATGGTTCCAGTGCTCAGCCATCCCCCCCTACTCACCAGATTTAAGTCCCCCCATCTATTTTATGTTTCCAAAATTGAAAATGGAATTGAAAGGGGACCGTCTTGCTTCGATTGGAGAAATTCAAGAGGCTGTGATGAGGAAGCTGAACTTGATTTCAAAGAACGAATTTTCAAAGGCCATGGAAAAGTTGGAAGAACATGCCAATAGATGTATAAAATGTAATGGAGATTACTTTGAATAAAAAATATGTTGACAACATTTTTGCAATTTTTTACATATTTTATAGCGACAGTCTCATTACTTATGGGACGCACTGTGTATATCTACTTTTTTATAAACATGATTTTTTTTGTTATATTTTATTTAGATAATATAATTTAGAATAAAAATCAGATATAACTGAACATTTAAAATTATTTGGTTAAATAATTTTAAATAATTATCCTCTAAATAATATATATTTTATCACAATATTATCTATTATATATTACAACTGTTTTATATAGTTAATTTCAACACTAGAATTCAGATTTATTAATTACAGTGTAATAACAAATCTTTGGAAATAATAAACACCTTTACCTTGAAATTATATTAAAGAAGTGAAAGGGACATCGAATAGACAATCGTGATTTTTAGGATTATAAATTTAAATAATATATAATTTATAAGTATCATCAAGGATCAACAAGATGTTTTAAACAATTGTCTATAATATTTTCTCTAACATTAAATATAATGTCGATCATCTGTATATATTATATATACCTATGTTCACATCACGAAATGTATAGAACAGTGAACAGAAATCACAATTGACCATGAACTATTTTTTTTTTTAATGTATAATTGTGAGTTGCGTCACATTGGTTAATGTAATATAGATACTAATATTTTGAAATTTAAAGTAATATAAGTCGTAGTTTTTCCAGTGGGAGGCCTCTACAATCTATAATTCCTGTCACTTTTATATTTTATATGTAATCATCTATTGTACTTATTGTTCCAATGATTGTATGAAATAAATAAAAAAAAAAAAAGTAATACAAAACTTTTCTCATACGAAATACATATTATAGTAATTCAAAATCCACTCACACAAGAAAAATATTCATCTACATCTAAAAATATATTTCATAATTAACATTATCAATTAATCACGTCACAAAATTAATATATTTTATAATTTTGTGTAAACTTGTAAAGTAGATACATTTTAAACATTTTTTAATAAACTAAAATTTTTATTTTTATTATTATTATATAAGTTGATAATAATTTACTATCAATTTTATATTATTATTAATAACTATTGGTACTTAAAAAGAAAAATTTAATTTTTACAAAATAATATGTAATTCTTACTCTAAAAACTAAATTATCAATAAGTTTCTAAATGTTTTTTTCTAAAAAAATTACTTCTACCTAACTAACCTAACCTAACCTAATTGTAAGTTGTAAAACATAAAAGTTTTAAGTTTGAAAATTTAAAGTATGTAAAATATTTTTAGAAAATAACTATACCCGCGCCAGGTTCGTTAGAATTATGCAAATGTACACGTTGCTATTTACAAACCACAAGAGCAATTACACTATTATTATTTTTTATAAATACCTAAACAATTTATTATTTATTAGATAGATAGATACTATTAGATATTATTCATTACAAATTTCAAATAATATTTGATTGTTTAATAATAAACAATTTTAATTGTTTCCGGTTGAGTAATTTTAATTACTGATTTTAATTTTTACAATAATCAAATAAAATGATTAATATTTAACAATTCGAAAGACGTTTTTCGATATTTCAGTTAAAACTTCTCACTGTGCATTTTCGTTTACGGTTTAACAATCGTCAATAATATTTTGTGAATATATTGTACACGCGGTTGCGCGCAGCAGTATAGTGTATACCGTGAAGTATTAAACAAAATTAAAATAAAGAGACGGCGTCGACCTTCACACAAAATCTACACTATAGCAAATGCTACACTTATACGTCACGGGTGTCTTATAGACATTTCACTTTGACGTAGACCGAGAGCTGAGGCCATACAAATATCGAGTAGGTATATTATTATTTATTAATCTGTTCATTTATACGATACACTGTTGTATGTGAAAACGCTAGAGTGTTGGATCATCGGTGGGGGCGTGCAAAGATCATACGGTAAATGTGCGTGACAGAAGTTTCCCGCGGACGGACATCTCGCAAACAAACGGCGTACACGATACCGCAGTCACGCCAGTCGGCCATTGCAATCAATATTATAATAGTAACGATAATGAAACGTGGGGGCGTCACGCGTGGAGCTCGGTCCGTTCTCTTTGCGTGAGTTCCAGATGATGATCTAACGATCGCCTTGACATTTGGCGCCGAGTGCACTTCCCTCGCCTTTTCCGTTTTCGTAGTATCGAACGTACTACGGTTTCCTACGAATGCAACGCAGATTTACTGAAACGAGGAGACCATTTGGACCGAAGCGTCACGTCGATGAAGTTTCGCTGCGACAGCTCAAAGTCGGTGTAATTTTCCGGCCAAGCTTCTGTGAAGATGACAATTATCCTGCAGGTATAATATGAAATATATGTATATCTCACGATTACAAGTAGCATATTTTGATAGATCATAACAAGAAAACAATATTAAAACATAATATATACATATAATACCTATATATATATTAGATAGACACTAATACCCACGGGTATAGTGTTAAGTTACATCGGTATTATTTTTTTACGCGATATTTCCCTATATTTTAATTATAATTTTTTACATACTTATTTTAGAAAAAAAACATCATCCGATACATATCTCAAACTAATAATACAGGTTTTCATTAATATCCACGAATTAATATTTACATATAATTACATGTCGACTTTTGTTTTGTCTTAGCGCGTTTTGCCGTTTGTTTTTTGTCTATTGTGGTCAACAGCTTTTTCTCAACATTTCTACGTTCCGATTGAGGAAAATGAGGTACTTATGAATTTTTAAGTCTTATACAATTATTATATATGTTTAATGTTTATTGGTTTGTATTCAAGACAATGTAGTTATAGTATTATTATAATAATAGAAATATGTTGCTGCTGTTCGAAACGAAATTGGAACTGTTCGTAAATATTGTTGATGACAGTGAATCAATTGTAATTCACTCTAATTATCTTTGGTTAAAATAAAAAATAGGAATCTTTCATTTTAAATGAATAGTTAGAACTTCATTTTAAAAATGGTTTTTTTCAATTTTAAATAATTACTTAAATACTATTATTATTAAATTAAATAAATCATTTTTCACATATTTATACCATAGTATATTTTTAAAAAATGTTTATATATAAATAAATATATATGTATATATATTAAATAAATCTAATGAGTGTTAAACAAATAAAACCTATATAGTTGTATTTTTTTTTCATCTTATACCTGACAATGACTTTTAGTTGAAACTGGTAGTAATTAAACAAATTGTATACAACAACTCTATTTTTTTTTTTTTTTTAACGCTAATTGATTTTATACATATCATTTTTTTTATTAATTTTTATTTTTTTCTTAATTTTTATTTTTTCTTGTAAATATATTTAAAATTTAATATAATGATTTTTAACAATGACCATGAAACTGAAACTAGGTTTCACTAAAAATTTAGTTAAAATCCGGCATAAAACAACTAGTTCAGTTTTATACTGAAGCCATTAGAAAAAACTACATTACCGTGTACCTAGTTTTTTTAGTGGCAGATTTTTTTTCCAACTGATTGTGGGTTTTCACTGTAACATATACACCATAGTCTATTTAATCGGTTTGATGGTAGTTGACTTACGAGTTTCAATACAGTATCAATGACTTGCTGTCTGGCGTTGTATCACATCGTTGGGAATCGAGGTACGGTGACTACGTTAAAGGATCGTATAGCTTTCTGGACCCTAATGGTATGATAAGAAATGTATACTACGAGGTTGATGGAAATCACGGGTACAAAGCAATAACAAAATTACTGAATCCAAAACAAGGTAACTACCCAATGTCTATCCATTTTATACATTTGATATTTTTTTGCGCTTACACAAAACGTATGATTACTTAATTATTCTATAATACAAATAATAGTGTAACTATTAATTATTAAATAATTTAAAGATGTATTTTTAAATACGATAAAATAGTACGCACAACAACAAATCAATACATAATTATTTTATATATCTTATTTATGAACAAAAATGACCTATAATTTTTCAATAAAAAAAATATACATATATATATATATCACAAGTAATATAATAGTATATGTTATATATGCAGTGAATAATATTATCATTGTAAAACATGTCAATGAATTTCTCTAAAAAATTAATATTGACTAACGTAACCAAACTATACTAATTATAAAAATCTCGATTAAAAAATCAAAACGTTTAACATAAAATTTGACATTCAGAGCATTAACAATTTTTAAACTATTTATTACAAAATCAAAAAAATCAAAATTTTTTTATTAAAAATATTAATTACAAAATTGTCCTCAAATATTAATACATACACATAGATATTAATATAAGGTATATTGATAAATGTTTATAGATAAATGATGTTAATATAGATAGATGTATATTAATATAAGACGTATAATGTACTTGTATATAAAGTATTAGTATACGTCGTGGTTTTTTTTTTCAGCGCCTAAATTCGATTAATAACAATCTTCCCAAGACTAAACTCAGTAAAAATATATTATTTAAAGTAAAAAATATATATATTTGACAACGTAGTACGTATATGTACTATATTATGTTTCATGACTCATAATGGTATGTAAAAGATGTTAATGTAACATTTTGTATTTATTATAAATTGTAAGTATTACTTATGTGTCAATTGATATTATAATATTACATTATGTAATTATGTATTTAATTATATTTTAATAAAATCAATATATATATAAATATTTTAATAAAGATTTGTTATTCTTTGATTCTATTATTTACATTCTATATGCTTGTGGGTATTAATCCATTAAGGTATCCTTAAGGATTATTTATCACATAAGCAACAATAAAATAACGCGTAATGAACAGATAAAACATTCTGTTTATACTTAAAATGTGCAATACAAAAGTTTGGTAAATTATACTACGTGTTTTATACATAATAAAATATAGGCCACATAAAAGTATGTATTTACAATAGAGTAAAAGTTGCATTTAACTGCGTAAAAATTAGCTAAGAATAAATACAACTATAATAATAGTTTTATGCAAATTTACATATATATATATATATTTATATCATTATATTAATCACAAAACTTATTTTTCGAGTAATGTTTTTGATCGCAAAATAAAACTACAAAAACCCAGTAAAATTATAGAAAAACACGATTTTTACAAAACCGTATTTGATTTTTTTTTATTGTAACTCAAATAATGTAATAAATAATATAAAAAGACTTAAAATTTTTACAAGCTGTATAGATCAGTAGGTATCTTAAATTTAAAAGTTAAAATTTAAAAATGTAAATGTAATAATATTTATATGAGTTATAGAGTGAATTTATACACATTGGTAATTGAAAATAATTTTTTAGAATATCATTACAATACATTGTAAGCTGTTAATGCCGTTAAAAACACAAAGACCAAGATAAATAACAATAGTATGAATAATACTACATTCATCTAACAATATTTTTTCTTATTAAAGAAAACATTAAATAACAATGTTTCAGTCGCATTTCGTTTTATATTTAATTCTAATGTGATACAATTTATACATTTGAAATTATATCGGTCTTTTCAAAAAACTCAATTACACAAAACCATTGCTTACGTATATTTAACCTCATAGTCTAATAACGCTTTATTTTTTAAAATAAAGAAGTTATCCTATGTAAATAATTTTAAAAAATTGGTGTTTTCATTTCAAATGTGATCGGAATTTATTATTCTAATACCTAATCTGAAATTCTATTAGTTGTATTTCGTGTTTTCATTATGACAGAAACAATATTGTAGCACGTCGTAATCATCTATAAATAAGTAAATACATACAAATATATATTTTTTAAACTTATTTGGTTAGTTTATATGATGAATACATTAATCAAAAAGTGTAGATTGACAATTCTTTTCGGCGTGATTTTTAATGCTAATCTGTTGGCATCATTCATCTGCATCGCTAATAGCAACAACTTTTTAAATTTTAAATCCATCGTACTCCAGTTAGAAAAATACATTCCATTAGAGACAAATTCTTTCTAAATAAAATATCAAATTAATGAAAATGTAAAAACACGTTTTATTAGCATTCATATTACTTTAGCGTGTAAATTTTCAATTAAACTGCAATATAGAAATAATTCTACGATAATTAAAATAAATGAAACTATGAGCGTCATTAAGCTGAGCATTTCAAACGATTTCGCCGACGTAAAA
This sequence comes from Schlechtendalia chinensis, assembly GCA_019022885.1. Lineage (NCBI taxonomy): Eukaryota > Metazoa > Arthropoda > Insecta > Hemiptera > Aphididae > Schlechtendalia > Schlechtendalia chinensis. The sequence continues at coordinate 49,029,242 of CM032339.1, forward strand.
ATCTATTAACAGATTATTTAAAAATAGGTAACAATATAATAAGTATACTCTAGTTAAATAAAAAATTTTTAATTAATTTTACCATAATAACCATATATGCTAATAATATTATGGACACAAATGCTACAGCTATAGTTGACATGATAATTAACGATACAATGGAATAAAATAATTTCAATTTTCTGAAAATAAAACAAAAGAAATCATTTGATAAATATTTGTTTTATAAAATTAATTTAAATAAGTTTTAAATGTATGTAAGTAGAAATGTTTGAAGTTAACCTAAATGATATGCGTAGTATAATATAAATCAATATAAAATACTTTATAATTCAAGTACATAAACTAAGTTACTCATTTTTATTTATCAGCAACAACGAATTAATAAAGAATTACATCGAATGGTATATTTTTCAATTTTATAATATATTATATATGAAGTCATCATACTTTGGATGTGAAATATCAGTCTTGGAATGGAATAGTGTGATTCTGTAAATGGAATATATAAAAGCGTAAATTACAAACAGAAAAGACAAACAACGTTATAAAAAAAACGCTTGGATAAAACCTAAAATTCATTTTTTAAAAAAGCTATTAGAAAAATCATGTTTTTAAAATTAAAATATTTTTTATATGAAATTCCATTAAATAAAATAAAAATTATAATATTCAACCGAAAATAATAAACTTTACCTCTTTATGCTAAAATTTACTCAGTGATTCAAACAAAATTCTGAAAGTAAATCTTATTATATTTTTTTCAAAAAATTATAAACTATAATTATGTAATATAAATGTTATTGTTTCATATCTTATATATATATATATTTATTTATATTATAATATATTTCACATGCGAGATGGGATAAGCTCATTCATATAATGAAACAGTTAGGTTTACATTTTTGTAAAATGTTGAGCATAACATTATATGGAGGAGAGTCATGAATAATTCTGAAAGCTGATAGAAAATGAATAGAAGCATTTGAAACTTAGTGTTGGAGAAGAATGTTGAAAATCACCTGAATAGAACGAGTATCAAATGAAGATGTGTACAATAAAATTTAAAAAATAAGGTCGATATAGACAGAAATCAGAGAGAGAAGAAAGTGATAAGAAAATGGATAAGACACCTCTTAAGAAATAATACATGGATAACATCTATAATTGTAGGAAAAAATCTAAGGGAAACCAAGAAGAGGAAGATCCAGACAGTCTTATGTGAAGTAAATTATATTAGATTAATTAAAGGATCCTATTAAGAATTGAAGGAAGTTGCAATAGATAGAGAAGATTGGAGGAAAATTTCATCATTGAACCAATCTACGGATTCCAATATATATATAAATTTCACGACCAAATATTTTACATTAAAAGTATGTATATACAATTTTAATTTTAATTATACGCGTAGTAATAGTTTTATTTGGTTCTTATTCGTGTACTTAAAACGTTTGGTTTATATATGTAATACATATTAATTACTAATACTATATGTATTATACAAGTATATAAAAAAAAATTTAACGACTTTTTGACTTCGGATAATATTTTTGTATTTGTAAGTTTTCAAAAATAATTACTTATGTTATAATATCCAAACTATACATAGTATTCTTTAATCAATGATAGATAATATGTTAGTAAGACTGGTTTTTGATAAATCTAAATCATTAAATTCTAGTTGTAAGAATCAAAGTAGAGAAAAATAGTACTCACAAATAAAGATTTTGTTGATCGCATATTATAGATTTCAAATTCTCATTATCTTCAGGATATCATTTTTGATTATTTGAAAATAAAATAAGTTACATTGTTAATACATATAATATTAGGTATTAACAAAATATTTTAAAATGCGTGTTATTCCCTTAACTTACCCATTTACTATATTTATATTTATATTTACGTTATTTACATAACGACTTTCGTTAGCGGTTTGATAGATATAGATTAGATTAGGTTAGACGATCATTATCCTATATTATTAAGAAAAAAGTAACCTTCATCTTTTTTTTTATTTTAATTAAAAGTCAAAGTATTTTTGAAACCTTAAAATTGGTAAAAAATCATTTTAATTCTGCCTAATTCGAAAAATTCTACTCTATATCAATATTATAGAAACACAAGATTAAATTGTTCGAAGTGCGATTTTTCAAGCTCTAAAAATATTTTTTTTCTGTCCATAAAATAATAAAATATGTTCATACTATGATACATCCAGGGCCTTAAGTTGTATGCACTACGACACGTGCTTTATGCAATACGAAAAACAATTATATTAATAATATAATTTTATATTAAAAAAGCAATATTAAATTTGAAAGTGTGTTGTAATTACAGGCTACAATACTTATCATATTATTCAAAGGTATTAAGTATTAAGCTTATTAAATTTATGGTTATCTCCAAGTGTTTCAAAATGATTTATCCACCAAAAAAATAATGTAATGTGTTTAACATTTATTTTATCTGCATTCGTTGATTGCTATCATTTTACCAATGTTCGTAAATAAATAAATAAAATATTGTTTGAAAACATTTAATTTCAAAACGTGGACAGTCAAACATAAAGCGTGTTGTGTGTATGTGTGTGTAGTACAAAAAAACGAAAATTTTAGACTCTGTATATGTCTACGTTTTACATCACATATTGTAGTAAACCGAGAAAATTACTAACTATCGGTATTGTTATACCCGTATTATACAGACATATCTTTTTTTTTTTTATAGAGAAATTGAAAAAGTAAAAATAACACGATAATATGATAATATTATTCATATAATAATCAAATATAAAACACAAATTCTGCAGCATATAAAAAATATTTGTTTAATAAAATTCTAAAATGTCTAGAATATTAATTATAATTAAGTTAACTTATCCTTTTTTAAAAAAAGACGTAAGATTTTATTAAAAAATTGTATATTATTTATTTAAAATAACCTATACTATTAATTATTTATCCAGTCATTCAAAACACATCGATTATTTTTACAACATAAATGTGTATTAGCTTTAGCTTCTAAACAAAATTAAATTGTAATTATTTTAAGAACAGTATTCTTCTACTTAACGGATGGTATAAATTATTACGTTTATTTCCTATGATATGCTTACCACATTGATGTTCCTCTTGGTGGCCAATCATTTCGAACGCCTGTGCGCAAACTTCATATTGCGCGGTGAAAACGTAAAAAATAGAAATTAATAAATAATCTACAATTAACCATGAATATGCTACAATAAACACAACTTTTAGTTCGAGTATATAAATAAAAAAAAAATAACTATTGTACAAATGTATTGTCATTGGAAATCGAAAATTTAAAATACTCTCCAAGCGTTGTTTTCCTTCTCTATCTGCAGTTGCCATTATATTTAATGACAAAGGAAATATCATCCATGTCATGACCGTAGTTTTAATAAGTTTATATAAAAAATTGGTGATTTTTATTGATGTTCCTTGGTATTCATAGAGTATTTTTAAATGTTTTGAACACTGTAAACTTTTCATGAAATGTATACCTGTAACGCCAAATAAATCCCAAATTTTATCCGCATTATATATGCATACGCTAATTTTGATGGCACTAAAAAAATTATGCATATGAATGTATAATATTCGAATTAAATCAATTTCATTAATAGTGTCTTCCATTTTTACAATAAACCCTAACAAACCGTACAAATTTATAGCGATTAAAAATACTATTAATGCAACGCAAACAAGTCTGTAGATATTGTAATTATAAATCTTTGCACTGTGCGGGTCAAATATGTGATAAAAACGAAGTTTCTTGAATAATTCTAGATTAAAAACTACTTCGTGGCTTTGTAATGATCTCATCTTATCTTCGTTATGATGAAATTTATAACGAAAAAAGAAAAATGTTTAAATTAGATATAATTATTTAAAAACGATCGAATTAGAATAATTCACTATGTCTTGCGAGAAGTATTCAACGCTCTTACATATAAATGAACGAGCGATGAAAAGCACGCTTTTCGAACATGGTTGGAAAATTTACAATAATATCAGGATTAAAATAGTATATTATTTCGCCGGCATTTGAAGGTAAATACCATAGCGAATCGTAAAACAAATATAAATATTGACATTGTCGATATTTATATAATGTCGAAGAAAATATTTCAGTGTGTATCATTATAATATTTAACCGTACTAACTATTTGTTTATATACCCACGAAAGGTTACTACTCTATGGCTACTCCATTTATTGATCAGCGATATTGACCTACACTTGTACACGTCATAGCGCGCGCGCTATTTCCGACGTCCCGTGACGCCTGTGTCTATTATTTTATTATATCACTTCTAATCACTAGAATTTATTGCATGATTATTTAAGACGATAATTCAATTCGTCTGCTTTACTCAAGTTTAATCGAATTATTCGTATTTTACCGACGAGTTGGTTTCTATTCGGACGGTATAAATTATAATATACGCACTAAATTACGAGATTTTTGTGCATTAGTTTTTTAAACATAAAACAAAAATATGATACACTAATAATTTAGTGTATTAGTTTATTAAATAAGGTTCGAAAAGTGTTAAAAGAATATAATTTACTAATTAATTGTATACAGCTTATACGTGTTCTTATCTGTTTGGAAATTAGCTATATCTTGTGATGTATTCATAAATAAACGTAGTACTTCATTAATTGAGAATACATAGCAATGACAAATAAATAATTTATGACGAATTACGAATAAAGAATCGTTAAACTATTTGAAAAAATCACAAGTAATGTATACACGTGTCATATTCATATACGTGGCAATAATGAGTTTAAAATTACACTCAATAGGTATATAAAATACGAGTAAGATATTTTTTAGTTCTTAATATAGTTTTATTATATTGTTGCTTGTAAAAAATTCAATATTAAAAAAAAAGCCAATAATATATTATTAGCATTTATGTTAAAAGTTATATTGCTAAAATAATAATAATGATACGTCTATAACTTGAATACAGAAAATGTTTGTTTAGTTATTGAATTTTGAATTTTCGGTAAAAATACAAGGTTAAAGAAATACCCTAGTAATCATATATTCAATATTATACCAAAATAACACACAATAATTATGTTAATATATCATCATAACATAATGTATTTGTTTAAGTATTTAAAAGCTAGAAGTCGTTTAACTTTTAATTATATACTAAACTACTTGTTGGTTGCTACCACGTAATCATTGAAACCCGAGTATAAAAATGTTTTAACTATATATTTAGTTTTTGCGTATACCTATTTATAGAAAACTATGTTCGTAATAGTTTTCCTTGTGCATGTATTATTTTGTATACGACCCATCCATTACGTACCTATATGTTTTATATATTATTTAAAATGAATTATTTTAGGTTTAGAATGATTGATATGGGTGTACGCACCAAAATGCGTATAGCCAACTATCGAATGATGAGTCAAGTAATATCGAATATGCACATTATATGGAGTTTGGTATGATAACCGACTACAATATACAGATAATCAAATGAAATATAAATGTCAAGAAAACAAAGATATCGTTATAAACCAGTTAATCGTAAATCAATTTTCTCCATTTTTCCCATTGGTTTTATTGAAATCTGTTCTTTTTTACCAATTATAACGTCGTAGAAGCATATAAGAATAAATAATTTTTTACTATAATGTACCTATTACAAAAAAAGGGTAAATAATATATAATTCTGTTTAGAAACGATAATATGGTATGGGTTTTTACTCGTGTACCACTGAACCCGATGGTCATTTCAAACAATTCTCTCCGTTAAAAAATATCAATAGTAACACAGTCAACTACGTTGGTAAACGAAAATCATAATTGCCTAAAACAAAAATTCAAATAAAAATGTTACGTAGATTTTAAATGTAATTAAATATCATCGCATTTCGTCGTAGAAGTAATTGAATAAAAGTTACAATTGATATGTTTTTCAGGATCCAGAATTTATCCAAAGAAGGGGGGGGTTGTCTAAAAGTCAATTTTGAACCACGGGAGATTCAAGTGACGTCCTCTCCCCCGTTTAACCTTTATTATTTTTTTTACGGTATTAGTGACTCCCGGAACTACCGTCAAATATTGCTTCAGAAGTGCCGTCGTTTTAATGGGTGAATTTTTTCGATGGAAGGCATAAGTGCCAAAACGAGATAAAAAGAAAATAAATCGTACCGTACAAAAACGCCAAAATCCCAGGAATATTAAATTTAGAATGATATCATGTACGAATGATAGCTAAATCATTTAGCCTAAATGTATAATAATCTTTTAATCGACAAATTTATTATCTGATTATAAATAGAGAGTCATATTATGTGTGTTATAAAATTATAATGTTATATTATTAGTACCATTTAATCCGCATACATTTTACGGTAGTGAATATTAATTTCGAAAAAATAACTACAAATAAAGGCATCTTATGCATTTTTTTTTTCAATAAACAAAAGTATAGATTTTTACGTGAAAATGCCAGTGGCAATTGAGGTGTACAAAACAAAAATGTTCTGCTAGAATATAAATGAATAATTCTACGACCATAACTATTCGTGTAAGTGATGAGTATTTATACGATATAATAAACGATCATGATGCCCAGTAAAATATCACCGACAGACCATCGAAAACAATGCGTCACGGGTTGTGTGCTGTTGAAAATACTGCCATGGTTTCAGGTGATATCGAAAATACTTGATTTACAATGTACAGGCAAAAACGTAAATTTTTGCCGACAACGTCACCAAAATCTTTAGAAGAAGCTATTAATCAAGTTGGTAATCGAACTGTTTTAACTAATAGATACAAAAAATTTTGTCACGTAAATAAAGAGAGTAAAATCATTTTTCTGACCACTAAATCTAATATTCAATATCTATACCATAATAGTTCTATTTTAGTTGCCCATGGTACAATATTTTACGTATGCTCAAATTTTTTTTTTACCAGCTTTATACCACATATGTTTATAGCAGGCCCGTGCGCAGGATTTCATCAAGGGGGAGGCTTTGTATTTACAATATCACATAATACACATCAGTGCCAATCAAATGGGGGGGGGGAGCGCATGAGGAGGATATATCTCCATCCATGAACTTTTTGTTATTATGTACTATTTTTAACAGTATGCCGTTTCATACCTATTTATTAATAATAAAAAAATATTATATTAATGTAGATAATTTTTGTTTACAATAATCTAATAAAACTATTCACAATTTTGGTCTCAATTTTTCTTGTGATGATAGAAACAATTAACTGTCAACGTACAGCTGCAGTTGTTTCACAATCGTGGTTAATTAGTTATCATATTTCTATATTTCTATTTAGAAAGATGTGAGGTTTCACTCCATAAAAGTTGATATTTTTTTTATCCAAATCCTCTAACGATAAACAAATATATTCGTAAACATTATAAACTGAGAGAATCTAAGTACTCTACCCAACGTGTTTCATAAAATTTAGGAAGCAGTATCTGTTTTGCATTCACACATGATGATATTATATGATTCCTGAAAACCTGGCCTACTTTATTGGATATGCGAAAACAATTTACAACTTATTTAATTGTTCCTATGCAATTTTTTACTAGGTACTTTTTAGAAAGTTGAAAAATAACCTCTCTAAAGTACCAACTAGACGTTATTTCTTATCGGAAACAAGATATGACTGCAACGATCCAAAACACTCCTGGTAGAATTTTGATATTATAAAATCAATAAATAAAACTCACATTATAATTTAAAGTTTATTGTGACTCATCATGTTTTTTTTTTTACTGGTAAACTACCCACGGATGATTTATCAGGATCAGAATTTGAAGTCGTTGAAATGGTGATTGTATTTTTCGGTTTAAAAAACTTAAAAATTGAACCAGAACTCATTTTTACAAAACACTTTCCAAATGTGTATAATCCACAGTAATTGAAGATATGATGGTTAAATAACACATAGTTTAATAATTCACATGTATATTATGTCGTGAATCGCAATTATTAAACAACATTCAAATGCAATATCCGTAATGGAATAAACGTATTGTACATAAAGTGAATAATATTCAATAAAAGATAACAAATATTTCTGAAAATTCCAAATTTCCAACGTTATTAGTTAATACGTAAATAATAATAAATGTTCATTGGTCTTATTACATTGGGTCGTATTACGTTCATAAAAAGTAATTCAAAATTAGGTACATATTTTTAATATTATCCTAAATTTCGGGAGGAGGGAAATTTACCACTCCTCTCCTTCAGCGTTTGCCCCTGCCATAGATAAAGCATTGGATGAATTGGCAAAAAAGAAAAGTAAATTTAATAATTTAATAATAATAAAATTATGTAATAAAATGATACATACACTGATAAATATATACATATATATATATATATATATATATATATATATAATATTTATAAAATTTATAATTATAAATTATATCAAATTGATAAATATTTTAAATAAAAAAGCTTCATTTTAAATTTAATTAAAAATTAATAATTAATACGTTTTACGTTTTACGTACAAAATATTATATTTTTATAAACCAATGGAAGGTTTGAACTCAAACCCCCTACCCCGGGCGCACAGCCCTGATGTATATCAATGGAATTTATTTACATTTTATTTACTGTTTGCTATCTAGTAAAACTTCAAATTACTATGAATCAAAGTGAAAGTACATAAAAAAATGTGACCCAGTTTTTAACGGGCCATGGATGCTTTCGCAACTACCTCCACCGAATGAACAGAGCGACGGACAGCTCCTGCGTATACTGTTCATGGGTGGACGATACGGCAGAGCACACAATATTTCACTGCCCTTACTGGGTGGAGAAACGCAGTGAACTCAACGCTAACCGCAGCAAACCGCTGTCACCTGAGGACGTTACGGACCTGCTCTGCGGACCTGTCGGCTGGGCAGAACGTGTCCCTCAGATAAGAGACGCTATCAAGAGCGCAAGAATAAGTCTAATTAACATGGTGAAAAGTATCCTGTCTGAGAAGGAGAGAGACGAAAGAAACGAGGAAGAAATAATACGCACGAGATTCCAGGCTGGCGGGCGTTGAGGAAGACCGGGCCGCCAAGAACAGCTGAAATCAAAAATGAATATCAGATTGTTGCTATTAAATTATTTTTGATTATTTCGGATTATGTCATTATGTTAAAGAACCCCGGTTGACCGGGGCTAATCTAAAAATTGTATTTGTATATCAATTTGTTTTATTAATAAACGATGGGGGCCGAATGGTAGTATTGCGATAAGCAGGACCCACTCGGTTCTCGGTTCAAAAAAAAAAAAAAAAAAAAAGACTGATAAATAGTATAGAAGTTAGATTTAAGTAAGAAACTATTAATATAATAAAGTGTATTGTTCATTTGATAAAAGAAGAAATTGATAATGATGATGTTATAAATTTGTCCAAGATATTTGAATTGAATTTAAATGAGTTAGAGGCTAAGATTTATTTACTTAAAGCAAATTATAAAATCAGTAAAGAAAAAATAAATACATTTGAAGATTGGATTAAGTGATTAGCTGATTCTGGAAAAGATACCATATTTAAAAATATATTTCAAATTTTAAAAGAATTTGTAACTATACCAGTTACAAATTGTTCATTTGAAAGAACTTTTTCAAAGTGGAGTTTCATAAAAACAAAACTCAGAAGTACAATGTAACTAGACGGTTCGGAGGCATTGTTAGCAATAAGTATTGAACAGGAATATGATTACCATATTAATATTGATGATGTAATTGAAACTTTTAAACACTAAAACCAGTAGATAGGCGTATTGAATTGTAAAAATAACTTTTTAATGATTTTATTTTATTATTTGTTATTTTTACAGTTATACATTATTAATTTTATAGTTTAAATTAGTTTTCAATCATAATAATTGTATTTCTTTTATATTCAATGTTTATTGAGTTTTTTATTTGCTTTTAGTTTTAAATAACATAAATGACTTGATTTATGTATTAGCGTTTTATTTAACTTGGAATTTTTTATTGTTTTTGTAAATTCTATGTATTCACATATTAACATAAAAAAATACAGATGTTAATATTGTAATACTATGAGAAAAATTAAAAAATACTAGGTATATTGTAACTTGTAGTTTGTAAAAACAAAAATTTTACAATTCGTCTCCCCGGTCATGGAGGTGTGGACACGCCTATGATAAACATATACTACACATGACAGTTGTGTTAATCAAATTTAACGAAAAATTATTTTACTAAGCCTTCAATAATATGGTATTTATGTTATTTTTCTAACTATTCGTACTGCTAAAACATATTATTTATAAACATTATTTTTATGTGTGTTCAACTCATTGTTTCAAATTGAAAAAACGTACAATTTCACAGTAAATGATAGAAAAATTACCAAAAATAAACTCACACAGTCATTTCCAGTTTTAAATAATGAATAACATCGAATAATAGTTTAAATGTATTTAGAACATTAAACAATGAACAATAGCCGCAATAAGGCATTTTAATACAATTTAGGGGGAAAATTCATTCTAGTAGTATATTTATGTGTAATATAATTGCTCACACAAAAAAACTGATTAAAACAACCAATGATCAGCATTACTGGTTATACAACTTGGCAGTTTACATTGCCTATTTTACTTGTTGGCCTAACTTAACCTAATATTTATCTTTTTTTTTATTATTATTAATAGTATATTACAATCTGTTTACAATAAAAAACAATAAGCAATATGGATGAGGGAAAAAGTACAAATAACATGAATTACATGAAGAGGGACTGCCCAATAACAGAACCTCAAAATATTATATTTATATATATTTTTTTTTTTTTAGTAGGTCTTTAGACCAATTTCTTTTTAAACTACGGGGAATTTGAGGAAAAGTGGCAGAGGACATATTTTTAATGAGAAGATTTGTATGATTAGTTAGTTTGGAGCGAAACTTTTTGTAGTGGCTTTTAGCGAGTTTGTTTACTGTTTGAATTTTCATATTGTTATGTAGGGCTGCATTTGTAATGTACCATGGAGCACCGGTGATGAATCTTAGAGTAATGGACTGGAATGCTTGAATAGGTCGAATATTCGTGGGCTTTGCTGAGCCCCAAATTTGAATATTGTATGACCATACAGATCTAATTATTGATTTGTATAGGAGTAATTTGTTTTTTGGCTTAAATTTGATTTAAGTAAAGGTCTAAGTTAATGGAGGCGAGAGTTAAGTTGTTATAATTTTTGCTTGGTGTGATTTGACCATGTTAATCTTTTATCCAGGGTGATGCCTAGGTATTTAGTTGACTGGTGAAGAGGAAGTCGTTTGTTGTTGAATTTAAGTGGAGAGCACTCAATAAATAAAACTCCTTTTTATTCAGAGAAAAGTTCACTTGAGCTGATTTTTCTTCATGAATTTTTATTTTCCAATTTTTAGCCCAAGTTTCTATTTTATTTAAATGTAGTTGTAAATTTTGTGATGCGATTTCAGGATTATTATTTGAAGCAAATATTGCTGTGTCGTCAGCGAATGAGGCGAGGAGAGTTTAGTTTGATGTAGGTATATCAGCGGTAAAAATATTGTAAAGCATAGAAAAGAGGTCGCTACTCTAGGGAACACCCGCTTTAATACATTGAATAGTTGAATAACTGTTTTTTTGACGAACTGAGAATGTCCGATTTTCTAGATACGATTTTATTATTTACTATATGGTGAAGGAAGAAAGTGTTTTAATTTAAATAGAAGCCCGTCATGCCAGACGTGGTCAAAGGCTTGGGATATATCGAGAAAAATCCCGGGGCAATATTGTTTAGATTCGAAGGAGGATGAGATTTTATCGGTGATTCTATGGATTTGGTGGATCGTATTATGTTTGCGACGGAAGCCGAATTAATTAATGGTGTAATTCTCTGTAGAATTAATTTTTCGAAAAGCTTTGTGAATGTGGGTAATAAATTGATGGGACGATAAGAACTAGTGAGGTGTTTGGGTTTATTAAGTTTAGAGATCATTATAATGACTGAATACTTCCATGTAGGAGGGAAGTAGGACAAACGGAGCATAGCATTATAGATATGGGTAAGGAAAAGGATTGACTTTTTTAATAAGTTTTTTGCTATTTTATTTGTGATTTGGTCATGTCCAGGTGACTTTTTAGGCTGAAGCTTGTGAATTATTGACACAATCTCAGCAGGGGAAATCGGTTTGGCAGGAAGAGACATGGGGAGAGGTGAAGACAAGAAGGATTTAACTAAATTGACATGACCTGGCGTAAAATTTAAGTCAGGATATGATGAGAACATTGAAGACAAGTGATTGCCTAAAAATATTTGATTTTTCTAAATCGGAAATAGTTAATGATTTGTCAGGTCGTTCAAGCGGGGGAATATTAACGCGTTGATTGGTTAGCTTTTTTGTCATTTTCTAAAAGGAGGCATTGTTGGGAGTAAGAGTACTTAAATATATACTAAATTGATCGGTTCTATATTTTTGTAATTGAATTTTTAGAATAGTTGTTAGATGGTTATAGATAGTTTTGTGTCTAGGGTATTTTGTTCTTTGCCACAAGGATCTAGCCTGACGTTTTGTTTTTATAAGATTTACTAAGAACGGTGGAAATAAATTTTGGTATTTTCGTAGATTTTCGTTTGGAGGGGGGAAGAACTTAAAACTTCATTTTGAATCGACTTGGTTAATGTGGAGATTGTAATATCAATATCGAGAAGACTTTTTAGGGGCAAATTGAGAGTAAGAGATTTGTCTAATTTTTAATATTTATCTATAGGTGAAAAGCTTAAGATAAGTTTTCGTATCATTTTCTTGATATGCTGAAATATATGTGCATGTATAATTTACTAATTGAAAAGGAATTAATTTAAATAATATTTAATAAATTTAAGTGAAATTAATATAAAAATGATTTAGTAAATTATATGAGTAACTCAGCAAATAAGACATCAAAATTGTAAATATATAATATTATAATTGAATCATAATATTGATAATATAATTTTCATTAGAAAACAATAGAATTTTGTATAATTATTGAAAACTTTACTATACAAATTGTACAAAATCGATAGCTACTTCAATGATAATTTAAGTGTACCATTTTCGACACTAGTATTGGAGATATTTCAAAATTTATATATAATATACTCATATATATAGAAAATTCCATGATTATAATATACAATACATTTATGATAATATACGAGTATATTATCGTAGTATTAATAAATTTCATTTTAATTCGGTTACATAAAGTTTGAAACTTTTAAATATTTATTTATATTTCTCATTTATATACTATATATATATTTATATTTAAAAAGAGTGAAGAGCAGATTATTAATACATATTTGTGTATAATATTTGTAAATGACGAAAAATAGAGAAAAATAATGCAAAATAAAAAATTATCCAAAAACTGAAATGCATTAACCAAAATGTTTTAAGCAAGTTTTTAGCTGGCTAACAAATCTACTTAGCATTAAAAATTGTATTTCTAGTCGATAGTTTAATGAGTATACGACTATTTATACTAAAAAATTTCTATACGAATAAGTATAAATTGAGTTGAATATACATCGGTATACTCACAACAATAGTATCATATATGTGTGCAGTCGAAACGTTTTAATCAAATGAAATTTGTTTTGAATTTAAAATGCCACCTTTCTTCTATCACCACGTAGGAATATGTTAGGCAACAGCATAGTTTGTGATAGTAAAATATATTAAATCAAAACTTTTCCGCCAGTGAACAGGAATATTTAATCTTGACCGGGATTTAACCTGCCCAAACTAAACTGGTTGGGTCGGTATGTCATCCGGTCCAAAATAACATAAATCACTTTATATTTATATCTGTAATACTTTATATTAAAACAAGATGATAAAATATACCTTACGAAATGGAAAACGAACATTTCTAATAGCTTAATTCTCTAAAAAAATAAAAATTGTTAGGTACTTTTAAGCTGAACTGTGTTAAAATTCCCACCCAAACTAATAGGAAATACTTTCAGTTTACGATATTTTGTAATATTTAGAAATGAATTACTGCAAAAATATCGTTAAGCCAAATTTGTTCCCATGACTTTAAAAAAAAACAACAAATTTTTTTTTAAAGTAAATTTAATTACACAAATAATATTTTAACCACATTTTATTTATATAATAATAGAAAAGCACACAATATTTTTTTAATTTAAATAGCTTCTTTCATACGAGATATATATGTATAAATTGAAATTCGCAATGTAGGATTTAAATTTTAAATTCGATATTCTAATACTAATCAATTGTTTTTAATTGATCATATATAATATCAAATAATGTTATGATAAAATTCAATTAAAGTTTAGTCTTCAATATTCTTTTATAATTATTAATTGAAGCCTTGCAAAACTTGTGTGGTTATATTATGTTTATTTTAATTTGAAAAAGTTAAATTTTTAAATGAGAGTGTCGTAAAAAGTTTTACTAATTTGTTCTAAATATTTTAATTACTAACATGAGTTATTGATTAAAGTGTTTTAATTCTATTTAAATTCCTGTAAAAGCTGTAGGTCAAGTGTCACGTTTTTTAAAAGTGTATAAACATTTGAAAGGTCGTTTTTATTACAGTTATTTAGCAATCCTGATACATTTAATAAAATTTTAGATATATTTTGTAGAATAGTCCACCATAATGTAAATTCTGCAATTACTATTAAAGGAGAAAAAGATGGTAATAATTGTGAATATTTTTGTACTTAATATGTTATGTCTAGGGCCCGGAACTTGATGCATTTGCATCTTTTTTTCTAATGCGTTTATACGAGGCTTGTTTTTTCAGAAATGTGACTTATGTTATGTAAAATTCAATGGAACCATTTTTATTTTGCATTTTTTGCATTTTTCGGTAATTTTTGGTTATACGGTCATTTTTTACTGATTTTGGAACATTTTTTTCATTTTTGTAGATATATTTCCATTTTTTATATTATTTTAACAAAACTAAATATTTGAAAAAACTAACGTATTGTACAGCCCAATTCTTCAATTATTTTTCTAAAAATACCGATTTCTTTTTGTAATTATTTTGTATTACTGAAATTATTTCTTATTTGAGATAAATTTAAATTTAATTTAGGCCCTGTAGTCTGTACACACATGTATTATTTTGATGTTCTTTTTCCCCTACGTTTAAATTTCTATTTAATAGTTTTACCGAGAATAGATTAACCTCTACACACACTCACGCATCTTCTACACATTGCGAGATAATTTTACTGATACACAAGAGACACAGCGGTGTGATAGTCATTTTACGGCATAGTGGCATTGTACATGTGAACAACGGATGTGTTTATTTTATTGATTATCAACTGCTGTGACCAACTTTTCGATTTACATATTTAATAAAATTAATTTAATATGCCTAAATACAAAATTTCGGATAACACTCGATTGAATTCGTTTGTAAATCATTTTGGCAAAGAAGTTTTTTCATCCGATGGCACTGTATTATTTTGCAAAATTTGCGAGGTTATAGTGGCAGCTGACAAAAAATTTACCGTTGAGTAGCATATTTCGCGTAAAAAACATGTTAATGGAGTTGAATTGAAGAAGAAAAACCAAGAACAAAGTAGAAGTAAAACACAACGCTTAATTACCAAACCATCTAAAAAATCATCTTTCAATCATGATCTGTGTCAGGCATTATTATCCGCAAATATTCCATTGCAAAAACTATAAAATGAAACATTTAAAAATTTTCTGGAAAAATATACGAATAAATTAATTCCCGATGAATCGACTTTAAGAAAAAGCTATGTTTTTCAGTGTTACCATGAAACTATCGATAAAATCAGATCTTACGTAGAAAATAAGAAAATTTGGGTAACTTTAGATGAAACTACGGACACTGAAGGGTGAAATGTAGCTAATGTTGTTGTGGGAACTTTGGACCCAGAAAACATTTTCTAATAAATACTGAAGTCCTAGAAAAGGTAAATCATAGTACAATTTCAAAATTATTCGATAGATCCCTTCAAATTATTTGGCCCAATGGTATAAAACACGATAATGTATTACTTTTATTAAGTGATGCTGCACCTTATCTGTTCAAAGCAGGTAAAGCCATCAAGGTATTTTATTCGAAAATGGAACATGTGACCTGCTTGGCTCACGCTTTACATAGGGTTGCGGAAGAAATCAGAAAAAATTTTCCAAAAGTTGACCAACTCATTTCAAACTGCAAATAAATTTTTTTGAAGGCTCCTTCGAAAGTACAAATGTTTAAAGAAATAGCACCGAATATTCCATTACCCCCACAACCTGTTCTAACTAGGTGGGGGACATAGTTAACGGCAGCCTTTTATTACTGTGAACATTTTGGTACAATTAAAAATATAATTATGAAACTGGAAAATGATGCGACCTCCATTGAAAAAGTAATTGATTTAATCACTGATCCAGAGTTAGAGTTAAATTTAATTTATATTAAATCGAACTTTGAATCACTACCAAATTCAATAACAAAATTAGAATCTTCAAAAATATGCTTTACTGATGCTATACTAGTTGTAGAAGAAGAAAAAAATAGTGGTTATAAAAATATGCAGATCATTTCAAAAATGTTAGAAGGACAAGAAGTGACAAAAGAAGGCTTGCCAGAAGATTTGAATGTAGATGACATCACTTTTTTCAAATATGCACCAATTACATCTGTGGAAGTGGAAAAAAGTTTTTCTACCTACAAAACTTTACTATCGGACAATCGCCGATCTTTTTTATTTGAAAATATTAAATACACATTGATCGTTCAATGTAACACATTTATTGTTTAAAAATATTTACATAATATTTAATCGATTAAGTAATAAAAACATATTTAATGTATAAAAATATTAGCATTGTTTAAATTCAGATGAATAAAATAATAAATAAATGATTAAAAAATATTAATTTAAAAACAATGATTTTTTGATGATTTATTATTAAAAAACGTAATTTTTGAACATATTATGTTATTTTTTTGGGTCATTTTTTAAGTCAATTTTCGATGTTTATAAGTCATTTTAATACTTTTTTGTGTGCAATTTTTAAAGATTTTTAGGTCATCAAGATCCGGACCTTAGTTATGTCATTTTCAAAAGTATTTGGAATATCTTTTTCTTTCATCGGAAACAAAATATTAAAGCTCTTCAGCAATGTTCTATGTTTTAGTAAACAATCACTTATCATTGATATAAAATTGTCCAAGTATGGAATAAATATTATCACTTAGTAATATTCCTCAAGTGTGGTTACAGGAGTATCTTGATGCACTTGTTTTCTAATACGACGAGGCAACGTAATATTGATATTGGAGTTCTTATAAAATGTTTCTACTTCTTCAAATATTATTTTAAATTCTTTTTCTACATTTTTTCTCCTTCTTTAGAATGTTTGTAGAATTATAAGCCATATTAATAAAATGAGATAAATGAAATTCAATTATTTGTAGAAGTTTACTTAGCGGTAATAACAGCAAATATTGTTGATATTATATATATAGAAATCTAGAACTCAAACTTATTAATGACAAATTTTAATTGGTTTGCTAATAAAGATGTATTCTTATCAATTCAAGTGCTTATTTTTTCTAAAGCATCAATCACAGCATCTTGTAACTTTAAATAAATTATTATCGAGTCATGATGCTGAACCCAACGTGTTGGACATTTTTTTAATTTTGTATGAGATTAAATAGGTACAATACTTTAAATAGATGTAGTTTAGATATTTTGTCTTTATGCGAATTGTAAAATTATAAATTGACTCAATATTTCCTAAAGAATTTCTTATTGAAGTAATATTACCGGAATAAAGGGGTTTATACTTCTGTACCAAGTAGCGAAGTGTTAGAGTATATTTATCCATGATTTATGCCATAACTGATTGACCAAGATTAAAGTTTGAGGGAGGAATCAGACCAAAATAATAAAATAATCGATGGAAACCACGAAAATCGATAAAACGGAGCTGTCGATTTGGCCAAAGAATCGCATTTTCATTCCCAAAGATGTGTGGTCTGGAATCCAAAGAAACTGGATGTCAACGCCTGAATCTTTAAAGAGGCGAAGAAGATGTCTGGCTTAGGGAATAAGGGAATTAGGTTAGGATTTAAAAACATTAGAAGACAGAGATTGAAGACAAGTAAGTGAATCAGTGGCAACAAGAAATTTATTTAGTAGTAAAGTGGAAATGAGTTGCAGGGATTCGACAATACCAAAACATTCAGCCGTATAAGAGAATGCAGAAGATGGAAGATTATTAGAAAAGGAGATATGAATATCGGGAATGAAAAAGAATAACCAGCAGAAAGAGTGGAAACTGAACCATCAGTGTAAATTAAAACGAAGTGTGAAAAAATGTTATTGATATATTCGAGAAAAAGACAATTGAAAAAATTGAGAGAGGGAGGTTTAAGGAAATCTATTGAGTGTCCAAGGAAATTTTATTAACATGTATAACTAGAAGAATCAATAGAGAAGAGAAGTTAACTTTATATAGAAGTAATTTATTAGAATTAAGGATATCATTTCACAAGAAGTAATAAAAGAATGCGGAACTAAAGCTAGAACGAGGATAGATTTATTAACATAGAGCCTGGTACAAAATACATCTAGAAAGATAGTGGAATCTGTGTATTACGTTTGGAAATATTTTTGAGTAGAAATTTAACGGAAAGCCATTTGCAACTAAGATTTAGTGGTTGAAAACTTGCTTCAACCTCAATAACATGAGAAGGAATAGATCTGATAGTACTGAGGATAGACCTCAGACATGCAATTTTTAATTTATTAAGATTATTACTATGGGAAGAAGCTGAGAAACCAAAGAAAAAGTACCCGTAATCAAGTTTGGAATAGATGACCAATTTATATATAGTTAATAGGGAAACATGATGAGAACTCCACCATGTATTTGTAATGGACCTGAGAAAATCGGATAAACTTGTGCAGAATTTGGTAAGGTCGTTATTGTGCGGTGACCATTTGAGCTTGGAATCTAGATTTAGACCTAATTAAATGTAATTCGTGACAAGAGAAATTATGTCAACATTGATTAAAATTTTGGATCAAAGCGGTGACAAGTAAAGATTATGTTTCTACATTTATCAGATGCAACAGAAAATGAGGAAAACTTCAAGATATTACGAAGAGATTCAAGAGCATTATTAACAGAAGCAACGGCGGAATCGAGGTGTCTATAATGGGTGAAAATGATAATATCATAGGCGTAAACTAAACAATGATGGCCCATAGAATTTAGGCGAATAATGATGAATACATATACAAGTTAAATATGATGGTGCTATAGTGCTACCTTGAGGAAGGCCTATTGAGGTAAAACGTACGTTTGCGAAACCAAAGAAGACAAGAAATGCAATTTTATATTTGAAAAAAGAAGAAATATAAGATTTATAAATGAAGACGGAATATTTAACAATTCTAAATGGGAAAGTAAAAGAGAAATTTGTACTGAATCGAAAGAACCCCGAATATCTATGAAAGTTGCAGTGAAATATTTTCTATTACTGAAGGATTGGTAAATTTTACCAACAAAAGTGGCGAGACAATCAGTAGTTCCCCTCGTCTAAAAACAAATTGGTTTCGGGCGATATTGAATTAGATTCGAGCCACCAATCGAGTCTGTTTTTGAAAATATGTTCAAGATAGACGAAAATAAGGCGATTGGTCGGAAAGAGATAGTGGAATGGGCTCTAGGTATTGGGATAATTTTGATTACGTACGATAACCATGATTACATTTTTTTTAAAAGTCATTAGTTAATTAGTATTTCTTGAGATATGTATACAAGTATACATATATTAATTACGATCAGTATTTAGGATTTTCGTAAGGATATAAGGGAGTTTTCGGGATGTAGATTGTTCTTTTTACTATTATTATTCCATTTACATGAAAAAAAAATCGTTTGTACCAATATTCTTTATAATTATTCAAAACATTCAAATAAATAGTGTAGTAGTCCTCGAGCGTATAAGCTTTCGAATGGGTAAAATGTGTGTAGAGGAAAAAAATAAGTCTGAGTCTAAATAAATACAATATAAGAACTTTACTATTGTTAATATTATAATACAATGTTTCTGTGGTAACGCGAGGACGGTGTCGACTGCACTGTCTTTTCTTCTAATTGTTATCTGCGGCGGCACCGACCGCCGTATCGGGAGGGAATAACACACATAAATATATACACACATACACAACATGTTACCAAAATACAATATTACCACAATAGTATTATTATTATCTGTACAGCGTGTATAAAATAATAATAATACGAAGTAACACGTGTTATTATAAATCGATAGGTTTAATGATGAACGAGAATGGTCTCGCGGTAGCGCCGCAAAAATGCGAAGCGGTGGTTCTCAGAAAACGGGCGTACCGAGATCCGGCCTTCACGGTTGGCGGACATCAGATTCCCGTGAGGAAGGTCATTAGATAGCAGGTTAATGCCCAATGTGGGCGGACCCTCGCAGGCAAAGAGGAGTTTGCTAATGTCGGTTGTGCTTAGTAAACTCCTCTACGCGGCACCGGTGTGGGCGCAAGCCGTTAAGTCAACGGAACGTAATCTTGACGGAGGATGATCCCGGACATCCACAGATGGGTGAACCACTCAACGGGCACAAGTGGAGGCGACTTTTGGAAGAGGTATGACAGCGGACGATGTCCCAGAAGTTGTTCTAGGTCCACAGAAGGAATTTTTACCAACCGATCAAGTGGCCAAGCGGAGGATCCTGGAAATAGCGGAGAGGCAGTTACGGGCCTTCTCCGATATGGTTGAATTAATTATGGGAAAAAAGGAGGAGGCGGAAAGGCAACGGCAGTGTGCAACCAACGGAACTAAATAGTTATAGAAGACTTTTGAGTTGTCTAATCATAAGAAAATGTCGTACTCGTATACTCTTTGTAGCGAGTTAATGAACCGAACGAGGAGAACTCGCGTTGAGTGAGAAGCACATTCGTATGATGTGTATGAAGCCGTTTGCGACCAAAGGACATTTGACGACGCACACGAGAACTCACAACGGTGAGAAGCCGTACACATGTAAGATTTATACGAAGCCGTTCGTGAGGAACTGTAATTTGAACGTGCACATGAGAATGCACAGCGTGAAAAAATGGGCTTGCTTGTGGTATTTGTTACAAGGCATTAACGGTGATCTGGCGAGACGCACGAGGACCTGCAACTGCGGCGACATACAGCGTTTTGTTATTTAATTATTGATCTAATTATTAGATGTTTGTTATCAATACACAGCCTTAGATAGTTGTATTTATCGATGTATTATTTATTTATTATAATAATCGCTCGGCGCAAGATCAACGTGAAAACCGATCGAACGGCTGGAACGGACTCGAAAACATTTTCGAATTGTTACGGAAATCGTGTCAACGGTTTTTTTTCTTTTGAATTGATTATATTACGGATTTCTTGCGTTTCCCGTCAATGGACGTGTCGAGTGGTCAATCGTACAGGTGGTTTTAAAACGCGTAGATCATTTCCTTTTTATTTGTAGTTTTGATATTGTATACATGAGTTTCTAATGCACTGGTTCCCAAACTGGGGGGCGTGTACACATTGCTGGGGAGCCGCAAGCAGTTATTACGAAATACAATTTTTATTGATTAAATTATTTTTTGAACGAAAGTTGGCAATATATGTTAACAAGTTATCCATTCAGTACTAACGTAGACACATTGTCAGATATAATTCAAGAACAGGCAATCAAGCTGAAGAACGATTCACTCGCGAAAATTGATTTTAACAGTGGTAATTCTTTGGAAGAGTTTTGGGTAAAATACCAACTCAGTTATCCTGAAATTTCAAATGAAGCATTAAATGTCCTTGTAAAATTTTTATCTACTTATTTATGTGAATCTGGGTTCTCCAGCATGGCATTTATAAAAAACAAATATAAAAATCGTTTAGATGTCGCATCTGACTTAAGGTGTTCTCTATTAAATATTGAGCGGAACATAAAAAAACTGTCCAAAGAAAAGTGTTGTCAGCATTAACATTAATTATTAATTTCATTATGTATTTTTTTATTTACCATTATTAATATTTTATACTTATTTATTACTATAATATTTCATCTTAATTGATTGTTACAATTTATTATTTACTATTATTTATATTTTATAATTATTATCATAAAAGTAGTTATTCTGAATATTGTATAGTTTATTTGTAAAGTAAACAAAAAAGGTGATCGATTTTTTTCAATTTATAAGGAGAGGGTGGTGCGAGATTTTTGAAAATGTACAAAGGAGGCGTAGAATAGAAGAGGTTGGGAACCACTGTTCTAATGGATACGTGTGTATGAGGCCGCTCCGGCCTCCGCTCCGGCGCCTCGAGACCGGCACCAAGCATACGATTAAACACTCTTCGTTTTGTTTAGTACTTTGAACGCAGCGAGAAACCATTGTATTACGTGTACATGGGCGCCCATTGGGGGGCAAGGAGGGGGGGGGCATGTCCCCCCCTGGAAAATAAGTATAGTTGCTAAAATTGGTATTTTCACATTGCCATTGTAAAGGTCGACGTTTTATTTCTGTATTATTTTTTTAACATAAATAAAAATATTTTAAGTAATTTTATATATATTAATAAGTAGGGAACGGATTTTATTGTAAATACATATTTTTATTGGAATGAGATATTTTTAATCTGATAAAAAATGTGCACGATTCAAATCATTCTTATTGAAATAAGCCCAATTTTATTTTACATATTTTTACATACTTGGTTAAAAATACATATATTCACATATTTTGTAAATAACTGAATATTTCGTAAATATTCGGGTATTTTTGGTTTTTTTCGTCAATTTACAACGACGTCAAAGATTATTTGCCTTATCTTAATGGCATTCACATACCCTATGTGAATACTCTATATATTATACGCTGTTGATGAAAGCCTAAAATAATAATATTTGTAACTTTCAATGACGATAAACATTATCTACGTTCTCTAAATGGACTTACGTACTTTATACACTGCTATCGTATTATACACTGTGGACAAGTGGGTAGGTAACGTGTTTATTCAATGTTACGGTCTTCAGTCTTTAGTTACTGTTCTCGTAATTATTTGCATCGTTTTTCTTCATATCTACATCGAGTTGTTTTTTTATAAAATTGTTTAGAATGCCTAAAGTTGTAAGTTTAATCAATAATAAGGTAGCCGCATATTTAAAAGAATTTCCGAATGAAACATTTCAAAGTGATGGGAAAGTTTTATACTGTAAATGTTGTGAAAAATCGGTATCAATAGGCTAGCGCTTTCAAGTAAGTCAACATATTTCTACTACCAAACATCAACAAAATAAAGAACGTCAAAATAAATTTAAGCAACAATTTTTAACATCTTTGCCATCTACATCTTCTGATGATAATTCGTCAACATTTTATACTGATTTGTGCCGAGCATTTATTCGTGCTGACATTCCAATTTTCAAACTAAAAATCCAGCATTGAAGGATTTTCTATATACTGGTAAAACAATTCCAGACGAAAGTACAATAAAAAAAAATCACATGCTTTGGCAGAAACAATAAGATCAATTTACCCTGACGTAGACCAATTAATAGCAACGGTTAAGAAAATATTTCTCAAAGCACCAAGTAGAGTTTTAAAGATCTCAATCTACCTCCAGAGCCTATTTTAACGAGATGGGGTACGTGGTTAGAAGCCGTTCAATATTATTGTGAACATTTTAAAAAAATTAAAAATAGAATTTCAAATCTAAATATCTAAATACTGAAACTGCCACCGCTATCGATAAAGCAAATAATTTGATGGAAAATAATAATTTAAAAAATAACTTAACATACATTTCTGCTAATTTTGGTTTTTTGATTCATATTATAAAACAACTGGAAACTCGAAATATGTCCTTATCAGAAAGTTTATGAATTGTTGAAGAATCACAAAACAAATTAGAAAAATGTCAAGGTCGCATAGGAAATGTAGAAAGAGAAAAATGTAAATATGTGATAGAAAAAAATCAAGAACTGAAAAATTTAAAAATAATTAGAGATATACACCAAGGACTAAATCCAACAGAATTATTGGATGTCGAACTCACACCACTTGATGTAGTTAATATGAAGTATGCTATCATTACGTCAGTTGATGTGGAACGTTCATTCAGTCAATACAAAAACATTTTACGACCAAATCGCCGCCATTTTACGTTTTTAAATCTTAGAGAATATTTAGTTTCGCATTGTTTTAATAATTATTAATTAGATAAGAGATAAGATTTTTATACTTACTTTTGGTACTTATTTTTTTCTGTTAAGCGGTTATTACATATTTTGACTTTTTTTTACATATTTCAATAAAAATAAGTACATATTTATGTACATATTTTGATTTTTTTATTACAATAAAATCCGTTCCCTATTAATAAGCATTATTAATATACTTGTTTATTGAACAAATGTCCCTTCTGTTTCTTCTGTGATAATACAATAGAGAAGATACAACAGTTAAATATAAATGGTTTAATTTGGTATGATTATTGGAAATTAAAATCAATATCATACATTGATGAAATAACACAAGACTACATTAAATTATTGAACCTAACCTTTTTTTTTTTTTGTTTATCAAAAATAATAAATTATTTTGTCCCCCCCTAAATATTATCCTATGGGCGCCCATGTACGTGTAGATAATATCAATAAATTTACGTTATCGGTGGGTGTCACTTTTACCGATACCCGAACCCGTCGGTATGTTAAGTAGATCCATCTATGTCCTAACAGCCCTTCAAGTACACGAGTTTCCGTCTACGTAATAATATCCAGTGTGTGTCTACAGTTTTCAGTCGCGCGTTAGTACTAATAATAGTTTGACTTCGATAAACGGTGGAAATACAGAAAATACAATAATAATCTGTAACATTAATGATTTCCTATACCTTATAAGTAAGGCGTAAGGAAAGTGACGTGCCCATCGCCCAGCGTACTATAAGTATGCTGCAACAGTCACCCCCCGGCTTTATTGGTCGGGGAGTTCTGATCTTCAGGGGTGGGGGTTGAGATAGACTTGACAATCTATCTCACAAAACAAGTTATGCAGAAGGCAAAGGGATACCACTGCATTATAATTCCCACTAAGCAATTATGAAACACTCTTTTATTAATATAAACAATACTAATCATGAACCCGGATATTCAAGATTCGGCAGGAGGAGTAAGGAGGTTTCTCAGGTCGTTAGTCAGCGAAAACCTCTACATAAAACAATAAAATCAGATAATACAAATAAGTCAAACGTAATTAATATAGGAACATGGAATGTGAGAACAATGTAAAAAACAGGAAGTTTAGAAGAAGTAAAAAATATAATGACAGAAAGAAATATTGAGATTTTAGGTTTATGCGAAACCAGATGACAAGGCAACAACGATTTCAATAGTGACGAATTCAGAGTTATAACTAGTGGAAATGAAATTCAAGGACATAGAGGTGTAGTTCTTATCTTGGAAAGAATGGGCAAATAATATTGTAAACACCTTGCATGTAAGCGATAGATTTTTGCTAGTAAAGATAAAGAACTCTGACAAGAAGTCTTATTATATTGAAAGTTTATTTTCCAACGTCGAGTAGCACTGAGGAAAAACTAGAAAATATGTACGAGCAAATCGAAGATGCCCTGAAGTTAGCTAAATCTGGGGATAGCGTAATAATCATGGGCGATTTTAACACAATAATTGGTGAAGGATATGACGATAGAGGGTCAGGGAAATTTGGTCATGGAATAAAAAATGAAAGAGGAGAAAGGTTGCTAGACTTTTGTAACCAAAACAGTTTAATAGCGTCAAACACAATGTTTGAAGTACCAAAGAGAAGAAGATACACGTGGACCTCCCCAGGGGGGATAAATCGCTATCAAATCGACTACATCATAGTAAAACCAAATTTCAATACTCTAATACAGGGGTCTCCAAACTACGGCCCGCAGCACCCATAGAACGGTAAATAAAATATAGATATCTAAAGATATGTGTAATTTAAAAAGCCGTTATCGCGGGCACGTATCATAATTTATGAGCTGAACGCGACGACAGATGTTGGCCTTTCCTTTTAATAATTATTAATTAAACGATGATATTTTGGTTCACGAACCATTGACGAATATGTATTTATAAAACGTCGATAACGGCGTTTGCGCTGGTCAGAGATTAGCCACATAGACGAGCGATACGAAGAAATTATTTCATAACGTTTGTACAGTTACATATTTCTAAGTTTGCAGTGCATTTATTATAAATATTATTCTTTACCTATTAATTTAAAGCACATTAATAAAAGCATTTAGGCAAAAACTAATTTTATTTGAAACGCAAATTTTAAAAAATTGTTTTATTCATTTTTCTACTTGTCATAAATATAACAAAGAATCTAAAACACAATTTCCAGTCGACTTCACTCAAATAATAATTTCTGAACTTAAAATTCAATTTAAACAACGTTTTTCTCTGACCTTGACGTAAAATCGGAAGAAATAAATATTTTTCAAAACCCGTTTAGTTGTGATATTGAGAAGTTACCTCCTACCCTTCAAATGGAAATGATTAATTTACAAAGTTATGATGCACTGAAAATCAAACATCGTGAAGAGACTTTAGTTGATTTTAATAAATTTCTCCCAGATACACAGTATCCAAATTTAAAAAAATTTGCAATTGAATATATATCTGTATTTGCTACCACTTATTTGTGCGAACAATCTTTTTCCAAAATGAAATACATCAAATCAAAATATAGATCGGCCATGACTGACAAACACTTGGAGTCAATTTTGAAAATTGGAACTAGTAACATACAACCTCAATTCGATTAAATATTAGCAGAAAAACATCAATTTCATACTTCTCATTAAAAAAAAAAATATTTGAAAAATTATTAAAATTACAATGTATATATTATCATTTAAATTTATACCAATTATATTTAAGTATATTGTAGACAATATTTTATAAAAAGATTTAAAGTAAACTTATATTTGTATATCTATATTTTCATAAAATTAAAAATTATATGACTTAATAAACTTTTGGCCCGCTAAGAGCATTTGATATTTTTTGTGGCCCTTAAATAAAAAAGTTTGGAGACCCCTGCTCTAATATAATCATGTTATAGCTACCCTGGCGCAGAAGTGGACAGTGACTACAAACTAGTAATGGCAAAGTGCTGTTTAAAACATAAGAAATATCAAGTAAAAGGTAAGAAAACGGTAAAAGGGGATCTACAGAGTTTAAAAGACATACAGATAAAAACATTATTCGTCAATAGTACAAAAGAACATGTAATAAGAACGAATGAGCAAATTGATTAAAGTTCGATTAAAGAAGGTATATTAAATGCAGCCAATACAACTCACCAATAGATTCCAAAGGACCATCGATTATTAGGAACGAGTTTGACAACGCGTGGGAGCAGAAGAAGGCAGCAGGGCCAGATTTAATAAAAATAAATTAGTGAAGAATGCTGATGAAGAAGTGAAGAAGATTCTCTATAACAAGATACAAAATTGTTATTTGACAAGAGATATTCCAAGTGACTTTACGATTAGTAAACTTGTCACGATTCTGAAAAAAGGTAATGCAACTGAATGCGCTAATTATAGGACATTAATTTTAATATCACATACTTCAAAAATTCTACTAAACATAATAAAAACACAAAAAGAATAGAAGCATTCGAGATGTGGTCGTGGCATAAAACGATGAAGATAAGTTGAATGGAAATAAAGTCGAACAAGGAAGTATTAGACTTAGTACAGGAACCAAGGCAAATTATCAAAATGATAGAAACAAGGAAAATCAAGTTTTTTGGACACAGCACGTTCATTATAAATATTATGGAGGAGAAGATAAATGGAAAAAGAGGAAGAGGACGACCAAGAGACACAAATCTAGGAAATACAAAGAAGCTATTATCTATACCAAGTTACGAAGCAATGAAAAGATTAGCAGGAAAAAGAGAAGAATGGTTACAACAAGGCAAAGCCTTTAGATAAAAAAAAAAATACCTTATAAGAGAAGAAGCGTCGCAAAATCGCCAACGATAAATCACCGAATTTACCAATTTATATAATTCGAAATGAACGCGTTGAAAACTCATCGTGGCGAATTAAAAGGAAGTTCGACGAGCTTCTGAAATCATGTAAATACGGACGACAATGACGTCCACCAGGTTATCATCCGTAAAAACAAAGTTAGAAGAAGTGTGGCAAGAATTTCAACAAGTCCGAGCGCGAATAGAAATTTAAGAGGAGAATAATAACAACGAAGACGAATACCAATAGAGTAGATTTCGAGGGATATATTATTTGGCCCGGTGCGTGTATATGTGTGCATAAACAGCTAACGACGTGATCACGGTGCGTGCGGGTGCACTGATGCTAGATGCGGTGAAATTGGTGGGGACAGTCGAACGGTCTGCTCGTACGCAATTAGGCGCAACTAAAATGAGACAACGCGCATGTGCAGCTAATCTCGAGAAAAAGTGCCGTGTCGGTACGACCGTGACGCATAAAAATTTTTTTTTGTACCCTCTATAATGAAGTTTCACTTCAAAAAATTAAAAAAACATACATTTCTTCGAATTTATATAGTCAAAAAGAACTTCTCGTGACCTACAGTTTGAGAAACGCCAACCTAAGCCGTTAACTGCCCCGGTGAAGTTTTTTAACTACTGTTTCACGCACAGGTTTGTATTAATGCATATACATTATATATTAATGAAATTAATGACATCTCTCGTCGCCACAATTATCATTCGGAAACAAATTACCTTGATACATCTAAACATAGCTATTTTTTGTTTTACAAATATCATTTTAAAATACCGATTGTTTTGAGAAGTCACTATCCGCCGATTTTCAACAAAATCCTTTGTCGACATACTTTTGAGTATCCGACGTACGGAATAGAACGCAATTTCGCCAATATCCACAACAGCCTATCCTTGTGATCTCTGTACAGCGTGTAGACGTTCCACATTTAGTAGGCAAACATTTATTTATTTATATAGTTTACGTCCGTGAAGTTGGCCCCCCTACTTTGTCCGATCGACTTCAAACATGTGCCAATATTTTGCAACTCATTTGTAACAATTTGCAACGAAGGTTTCAGAATTTGCAACTCAATATTTAGGGGACAATCAACATTCTTGGGGGGGCGGC
Source organism: Schlechtendalia chinensis (assembly GCA_019022885.1). Classification (NCBI taxonomy): domain Eukaryota; kingdom Metazoa; phylum Arthropoda; class Insecta; order Hemiptera; family Aphididae; genus Schlechtendalia; species Schlechtendalia chinensis. Next base: position 49,058,553 of record CM032339.1, read on the forward strand.
CAGCCTCCCCACTTGGTCCGATCGACTTCAAACATGTGCCAAAATTTTGCAACTCATTTGTAACAATTTGCAACGAAGGTTTCAGAATTTGCAACTCAATATTTAGGGGAACCCAACATTCTTATAATGGAGAGCTGGCTCATAGGCTTATTAGGTAGCGCATAGATATACGTTTATACAATTATGCAGCTAATATTTTCTAATATTTGCTACGGTATTTGTAAAATTTGCAAATCATTCAGCCTGCAGATGAAAATGCCCATTAAAGATAGCCGAATCGTTTTAAACAAATTTTATTAATTTTATTAATTTTATTCTGTTATGTAAAACCAAGTTTTTTTGATTTATAACCTTTTTATTTACGTGTTGAGACCAATTCTTCAATGAGTTGCCATCCGTAACTTATATTATGTGATTTTAAACATTTGTGAATTATGTAGCTTATAGGCAAGATGCTAAAATAATATATAAATTACAAATTAAATAAATAAATTAGTATAATTTGTAATATTAATATATATCTAGGATTATTTCTACTATAATAGTTATGTTGAGAATGTGTAAACATTTTTATAACTTGTGTAGTTGTGTTTTTCATAACTAATATTATGTTGTTATATTTATCCTATTATATTTGATAATAATTATTACTAAAATATTATTATAGTATAATAATATTTAATTGTATAAAATTATTTTTGTAAAATAATAGATCAATAGATCGACAACGTTTATTGCACACAAAAGATTGTTATGTGTTCACATTTTACACGTCGCGTATATATAGGTATACTAGTAGTATAATGGTATAATTGTCTAATAGTATAATAGTATAATACTATACATGAATTCGTCGGCTGCGACAGGAAGTGGTCATGTGGATTTAAATAGATTTTCTGGGGTTTTCGAATTTGTTAGAATATTAACAAAATTAAATAAATCGATCATCGACTACGTGTAAAATTGTTTCATTACCACAAGATCCTTGGCGGTATACAGTTTGATTTGATTTAAATTATTCTTATGGTTTTGTGCTTATGGTTAAGTGTTGTAATTTGTTTATGGTGAAAATTAAAAGTTTATTTAAAAATAAATACAGCATAAGAACATAGTGTGAATTCCATGTTTTTAACGTAAAATGGTAAGTATTTTATTTAGATCATTAGCCTATTATTTTACACCTACATGTTTATTATAATGTAAAATATGCCCAGTGGCGTAGATACGATTTTTTCTGTAGGGAGGAGGTTTACAATGGAATTTTTAAAAGAACATTTTTGGTTCTACTATGATTACATTGTTTTTATAGTATACAATAAATTTGTTTATATTACATTTATTAAACATTTATACATAGATCTGTGCGCAGGATTTCTTCTAGTGTGGGGTTTCTCAAACATTTTATTGAATATTTCCTTGTGGGTATTTTTTTTCTGTTATAAATATGTAGTAGAAAAATGATAATTAATCCTCACTATTTTTAAATGATAATTAGTCCTCACCTTTTAAAATTTTGAAATTTTGAAAATTTAAATGTTTCATTGTTTCATTTTGATGTAAATAGTAGTGTAAATACAAAGAAAAAATAATAAAAGGTTTATTATTTTTAATGCACTCAATATTTCAATATAAAATTCTGAAAATATACCAGCGTAATATTGTTTAATACCTATTTAATTTATAACAATTTCTATGGAAATCGAAACATATTATTAATTAAATTGTAACTAAGAATTAGATTTTTAAATTAAGTAATCCAAAATTTAAACTTTTTATAATAATAAAATTAGTAAGATCTATTGTATAAAATTTTTAGTCCTTTAAACTAAAAATTACTTCTTTTATGATTTAAAGCGCTCAATAATTAATAATTGTCATAAACAGCTAGAATAATAATAATAATAATAATAATAATGTTATACTTTAATAGGTAATAAATACATTGAGTAACTTATTTAAATACTAAAATACTTTTACACCAAGTATTTATAACATACTCATTTTAAATTTTAGGAGAAATTAGGAAGAAAACCTAATATTAAACAAGATTTAGTTTTTGATATTTTGTCGAAAAATAATATTTTTAATAATGAAAGAAAATTGTTATCCTCAAATAACCAAATTTGGACGAAATTATCTAATGATCTGGGTGGAAATATTGCACCAAAAAGTTTGTACATAACTTTATTAAAAAACAGATATGGCTGGCAAACAGAGTTGAAAAAATTATTTTTTGGTGTCGAAACTAATGACGAAAATACTAACAATAACTCAATTGACTCAGATTCTTCTTTATCTACATGTTCATTTAGTAGCAGAGAATCGTTTAATTTACAGATCCCTTATAATACATACAGACAAATAAAACCTGAACAAAAAACATATAAGAATAAAGGTAAATTTAGAAATTATAGTGTATTAAAATCGCATGTATGGACTGACATAATTAACGACGAACTTTTAAAAAGTCATAAACTTCCATGTAATTTTATTTATAAGCGAGTCAAAGTACATGATGATCTCAGCCGAAGTAAACATTACATTGATTTTGAAGCACAGTGCAAAGATCGTAGTTGTGGGGCTCACCTAATAGGATGGAGTGATTCAAAACCAAAAGAAGGAGACCCTCTAAAAATTTCTATATTAACCACTAATACAAAAGGATTAGAACATCAACACGCGACTAAAAGACCATTAAAAGGCTTAAAACGAAAAAAAATTGGATTAGAATTACAAAAAAATTTAGCTAGTAATTGGAGAAGAGATAACGTGCAGAATATGGAGTTTGGTAGCTTTTCTCCTCCAAATTTATATGGTCTAGATACTTTAAGAAAATTAAAACAAGAAACTTGGGAAAATAACTTAGGTATTACAAAAAAGTTTCCAATACAATCATTAGCAGAATTTAAACATTCTTCTAGATATGCTACATCCATTCATTCGATCGGATTCGACCCATTTTTTGTACACTACTGGAGCTGTCATCAAATTGTCATATATAAAGACCTGTGCAAAGATTATTGTAAAATTTCTATCGATGCAACTGGCAGTCTAGTTAAAAAACAAAAAAGAACATCTTTAAATTTGTTATCAGCAAGTATATTTTTATATGAAGCCATTGCTAGTAGTAATTTTGGATATATAGCAGTTACCCAAATGCTCTCTGAAAAACATGATACGTTATGTATTTTGAATTGGCTTATGCAATGGATGAAATGTGGTCTTCGTGCACCAAACGAAATCGTTTGTGATTACTCACGTGCTCTTTTGAGTGCGATTACCAGGGCTTTCTGTGGAATAAGTGTAAAATCATATGTAAATAATTGTTTTATAATACTTCATAACTCTAATTACATCAACATTCCAGTTACATTTATTCGGCTAGATGTAGCCCACATGATAAAATTATTCTGCCGTATAAAATGTTTAACTGAATTAAAAAATAAACATTTAAAAGAATTTTATGTTCGAGGTCTTAGATTGATTATGTATTCAAATGATATATTGAACTTCGAAATCCGACTTCAAGCTTTGTTAACGGTCATGATGAGCAGAACAGATGGTTGGTTAGATAATGAAGCAACACCATCAGAAAAATTTCGGGAATATATTTTAAATCTTATTAAATGCCATACAGATAATTTTATAGACGTTGAAGAAAATTATGACGAAAATAATGATTACAGTTACGAAGATAATGATAGTGATGAACAAAACATAACAGATTCAATTTCGGAATTTTTAGACCAAATCCAAACGAAGAGTCGAAATAATGCTAATGTACAAGGAAATCGAATATCTGCATATTACTTGCCAGAATTAGTAAAAGACGTGATAAGAATTTGTAAACATTTTCCTTTATGGACAAATATTATGTGTTCTGTATTTAATTCACCATATGAAGTAGCATCCTCAGCAGCTGTTGAAAATGATTTTAAACAACTCAAAACACAAATTTTAAAATTTGAGTCAAAGCCAATGAAAGCTGATAAATTTGTTATTACACATCTTCAAAATATAGAAAGTAATTCTAAATTATTTAAAAGCACAGAACTTCGAAGTTTAAAACCACAGTTAAAACATGAAAATAAATTAATAACTGTGTATACTGAAAGTGACTCTGATAAAAAAAGTTATTCAATGGCTATTAAGAAAAAATTAAAAGACAAAGAAGAAGATACTCTTAAAACTTTACAAAAATATACACAAGAATCTGCCCTGTTGAATGTTTCAATTCAAGCACTAGAACCAGCTCATACATCAGAGTCAATTTTTACCTCAAAACCATCTGATTCTGATACATCAATTGAATCTATGGATCATCAGGAAAATTGGAAAGGGAAAAATGAAGAATTAGTTCAAAAGAAAAAAGTAAGACCAACCAAGTATATGGATGATGCACCAGATATTAACCGTATATTAAATACCCATAAATTGCGGTCAAATCTGAACACATGGCTTCAAAATGGGAATTCAATTACACCAATCAAGATTGGGAAAAAAAGGTAAATTGTTTGAACCTTATTACATAATTATTTCGACAAAATTAATTATTAACCATATTAAAATATCATACGTATTATGTATGTACAATACCTATATAATAAATTATATAAGAGGATAAAAATCAATTTTATAAAAATAGGGAAATTAAATATTTTTATTTTATCTAATATTCGTGATCAGTGTTACTAAATAATATAATTTTAATTAAAAATTATAATATAAATATATTATTTATTTCAGATTTATAGTATCCAATACCTGTGCATTTGATTCCATAGCTATGCTGATTTCATTGGCATATCTCGAACATGAACTATATAGATCGTTCATAAATAACAGTACAAATAGTTTCATAATATTTTGTAAAAATTTGGCTACAAAGGGAACAAGTCAAATAACGTACAAAGATCGTCTAAATTTATTGTCTACAGCCTTCAAACAAAATCTAGGTTTTACACATGTAAGCATTATTTATGCAAGATGTAACGTGTTATATATTATAACAGAACTTTTAAAAGATACTCCATCAGCTGTTGAAAAGAGAACGTGTGATAAAGGGTGTTTAAAAAATGACCTGGCTTGTCCAAGTATAATTTTAAAATTACCAAACGGAGTAGAATCATTACAAAGTGGTATCAATAATTATTTGAATCTAAACTATTTCGAATGTAAAAAATGTAATGGCAATATACAATCGACAAGGTACCTTAAAGAACATTTATTTATTGAGACGGACATGTATTATGAAAAAAAAGACATTGATTTAGACAAATTACCAGTGCAAATAAAAAAAGCTCAAAAAAAAAGGTAAAAATATTATAAATGATATATATATATATATATATATATATATAATACAGCTAATATAAAATATAATTTATATACCTACTCTATCGTTATAAATTCACTGTTTGCAAAACAGAAAATAAAATAAAATATTTTAATAATTATTTAATGTTTTTAGTTAAACCATCTTTCATTCTTGTAAAATTTAAATAATAGCATATTATTTTTTTATACTATTGATAATAATAAATAAATAAATAAATAATAAAAATTTATCTTACACTTGAAGTTAGTAACATTAAAAATAAATTTGTATAATAATAACTTTTTTTTTCAGATATTTCTTAGTTGGTGCAGTGCACTTTGCATTCGATCATTATGTGGCATATATAAAAAAAGGAAACGTGTGGGAAGTCCATAATGATTTAACAACTAAAATTAAAAAAATCAAAAAATCAAAAATAAATCCACATGTTTTGATGTACAATGTAGAAAGTTAATAAAACAGCATCATATTTTTGATCATTTATTTTATTCTTATTCAAATAACTTTAAAATGATATTTACTAATTAGTTTACTATTGTATTTTTCACAATTTTTACGATTTACAAATTTTAAAATTTTAAAAATATCAAAATTTTTCTTTGTTTAATGATTTTCTTTTTCCTACAGCTCTTTATACAGATAAAATTATTTTCGTACTGAATCCTTGTTATACAAAATGAAATAAAAATGCAAAATGATTATTACAAATATTTGAATTATTTATTCCTGACCAGATAACTAACCACACTTTTAAGTGTATGAGGTGTAATATACTAACCACAATTAAAGAGTTATAGGATAAAATTACTTTAATAATTTTAATTATAATATAAAAATTTTACAAAAAAAAAAAAAAAAATGAAATTATGTATAAAATAATTTGATTATAGAACACAACCATGATAGACTACACACAACTTACATATAAAAGGAAAATAATATAGGCATATTACCAAGATTTAAACAAGTTTAAAAAAAAAAAAATTAAAAAAGTAGAATATTTACAATCTGTAGCATGCGTACAATAAGTAAATGTGATTTTTTTTCAAAAATAATTTACATAACTTGAATATTATAAGGAGGGAGGCTGTCCAGTGACAGACCCCTAAGAAAATGTATAAACAATTGTAGTTTACATTATTTTATGCATGAACATGACTTATGAGTTATACATGTTATATACATATATATATATATATATATATATATATATATATGTTTAAAAAATCTTTGTATTTGTATTATTTGATTTTTATACTTTTATGACTTTATGAAACGCCTTTTACGGCATTATTCATGTACCACGAAAACAATATTACCGCTGCTACTACCACCATGCGCCGAACTACGTGATACGGCAATCATTCAATTTATTTTAATCGTAACGGACCTTGTACAAATGTGTAATGCTACTCATCAGTTCACAATTTAAATAATCGTAATATTCGCGTCATAATAAAAATCTAGAGAAAAGAATGAAAGTAATAAAAATTTGTAAAGATGAGGAAACATACGTCCGTGAAGTTGGGCCCCTAATAAAAATTGCGATAACTTTAAAGTATTTAGTTGCAAATTTTGAAACCTTCGTTGCAAATTGTTACAAATGAGTTGCAAAATATTGGCACATGTTTGAAGTCGATCGGATAAAGTGGGGGGGCCACGTGAAGTTGGCCCCCCCTAATGAAAAATTGCAATAACTTTAAAAGTATTGAGTTGCAAATTCTGAAACCTTCGTTGCAAATTGTTACAAATGAGTTGCAAAATATTGGCACATGTTTGAAGTCGATCGGACAAAGTAGGGGGGGCAACTTCACGGACGTATATAGTTTTTCTTAAATTAAAACAATAGTCTAAATAATGCAGTGGATCATTGCACATTAAATTTACTGTCGTATTTGGTGTCATCACACATTATATCAACCCTGACAATTAAAAAAAAAAAATATCCACACGACTGAGTAAATTATTGCTGGTCGTTAGGAGATTACTTAACGGAACTTGGTCGCATGGTCGTATGCGGTTACAGTTTTCCGTTGAAGATAAACACACATTTTACTTGCCTAGAACCTATAGTAATACTGAAGTTCCAACTAGATCTGAACTAATACGACTCGTTACCGAAAAATATGGTAGAACTCTCAAATTCAAGCATTTGTGCTTTACAAAAAGGTGTTCACATCCAAAATAAAAAAATAAATAAATACATCATATTTACAACCAATTATCCTCAGAATCTGAAAATGTATAGAACTTTAAGAAAGAACAAATATTGGAGCGAAATGAAAGATTTTTGCACATAGAAACTATATTTCTCAGTAAAAAAAATCATGTTGATAAATTTACAAAAAAAATTACAATTAATCGTACAATGTTGGAATTTACTGTTGTGGAATTTAATAAATATTACAAAATACATAAAAATATATATTTATACATAAATATAATTTTTTTAAAATATTTTTTTGGGAGCAAATGCATATATTGTATATGATTGTATAAATAATTAAATTTTATTTTACATAAATGTATATTAATAATGTTTGCAAATTAAAATATAATCATGTTTATTAATCAAATGTAGTAAATTTATAATAATTTTTAATAATAAATACAAAATATAAAAATATCAGACCTTAGTTAAGTACATTCTCACAAAACAATTTATAAGTAACATTTTGTTTTAAATAAAATGAATAAATTTCATATTTTGTTACAGTATACAGTGATACACACTTAGGTTTTTATCAATTACATTACAATACATTACATTTACATTATCAATGTAATATGAATATTATATGTGTTTTTAATAAATGTATACAAACAGATTATGATTTTCAAGTTGAAATTCTAATAATACAAAAATGTTTAAGAAAAACATATGTTTCATATGATCTGACCTCTAATCCCCTTCCCACCATTGATACACCACTGCTACATAATATGTATTTAACCAACTATATAGTTATTGGCATCTGCTGTACATGAAATCATTTCTGATATTTATTACTACGTGACATTATGAATCATGTTTCGATGAAATAAATACATGAGCTATTAATCATAATGTATGATCAAAGAATGAAAACCAGGTTCACTTACTACGTGACTATTGTAGTATTTTTTATCTACAAGAAACATCTAAAACTTGATTTAATATTATGATATGAAAATTAATTAAATTAAATTTTTAAGTCTAACTGCCAGTAATAATAAATCAATTAAACAACCACAACTTCGACGATAAATATTTAAGTATAGTGGTTACATAAGGTCACTTATGGTATAATTAATTCAAACACGACGGGGTATGCGTTCAAAATAAATTATACGTCTGTTAAATTTATATGAAATATTAATAACTACTTCTAAATAATATTTCAAACAATTAGAATTGAAAAATAAGTGCGTGAATTATAGTAATTATTAATTTTAAAAAAACTTTATTTTTACTCAATTTGCGTTGGTATTAAAAATAAAAAGTTTATGCTCTAACCAAAGAGAAAAATATGAATTATTCAAATAAATATTTTAGTTTTTAATTTTGCAAACAATTATAATATACTATATATGTATATTTTAACCACACATTTGAATTATAAATGCATCTAAAAAAATGGTAATATAATTATATATTATAATAATAATAATAATATTATCTGGAAATAATAAAAATATTGTCTGAAATTTTAAATTATTATTACTAATTTTGCTTTATAAGCATTATAAAATAAGTAGTAATTTAATTTAATTTTTTATTACAATATATATTTTGAAATTTGATTAGGCACAAAAATATACAAATTACATTTACAATAAAACTATGTATAAGCTATTAAACTATATTTAATAAAATATCATTATAATATTATGTACATATATATATATATATATATATATATATATATATACAGTGGAACCTCGATTATCCGGGGTAATGATGGAGAGGGGGTCACGCGGATAAATGAAAATCACGGTTAATCGAGACTTTTTATAATAATGAAATTTTTTATTTAATTATAATTAGAAATACATAGGTACAATTTTATAATAATGAAATTTTAAAAATTTTGATTCAATTATAATTAGAAATATACATAATATACATACAATAATGTTATACATACATCCATAATATTGTATACAACAAGTTATCATGGCTTAAAATATGAAGTTATCAGTCTTTGTTTTTTTTGGTTTGAAATAATTTTCCTTACTTCACTTCTAATTTTTCTTAAGCCAATAACGTCATGGAAGTCAAAATTTTCCTGTTCGCAGAAGTTCAAGAGGACATCAACTGCTTCCATTGCTTGGCTTGTCTGTATTTTTTCAAAACTGTCGTCATTATCACTCTCAGAAGAAGAATCAGGCTGTTGTGAAGTAAATGGTGTAATTATGCTGCCATAACGAACTGCTATGTCACTGTCACTCAAACGCTCAAATCCCTCTTCATTAAGATCTTTTTGTAGCCAATCAACAATATCGTCTTCATCAACATTAGTGAAATCTGGAATCGATGTAGCTAGTTCAAGACAAGCTTTTATATCCGATATTTTCTTCGTCATCATTGTCTTGATCCAAAATTTTCGCCCAAGAAAGTCTTAACGTAGTTGCAGGTACATTTTCCCAAGCATTACATACTGCAAAAATGGCATCTTTTATGGTCCACGTTTTCAAAAGTTCTTTCATCGAATCAAAATAATTTTTTTGCAAAAGATAACAGAGAAATATCTTTTTGAACCTTCGTTTCAAACAGGAAATTACGCCTTGATCCATTGGTTGTATTATGGAAGTTACATTAGGTGGTAGATAGTAGACAAAAATTTGACCATCCGGGGTTTTCAGGGTAGATTCTGAGGGGTGTTAAGGAGCATTATCAAGTAGAAGAACAGCTCTTTTTGGTATTCCTTTTTCATTCTAAAATTTTTTTACAGATGGTACAAAAACGTTGAAAAACCATTCACTAAAAATGACCTGGTTCATCCAAGCTTTTGGGTGGTGGTAATAGTCACATGGTAAATATTTCATGTTTTGAACCTAAATAACCAGCCTTGTGAAGTATCATTTAATCATCAACCTCAATTTTCAAATTTTCATGAAACCATTTTGCTTTTTCACAAACCATTGGCCCAGAAATCTGAATGCCTTCAATACGCATCTGTTTAAACCATTCAAAAAGAGCAGATTCCATGTCAGATAATGATGACTTTTTCATAGTTTTTCTCTTCTTAGCTGATAATTCTGCACAAGATATGAACTTGAAAATTTCATTTTTTTGTTTAATTAAGTCACGAACTGTCTGTTTACCCACGCCAAACTCATTTGCAAGTTTTTGAACACTTTCACCATGATCTACAACCCGGTTAATAACACTTTTTTCTCTAGAGAAAGAACGACACGTTTTCGTTTAGCACTCATTATTAGATTAATACGTTATACCGCACATTAAGTTAGGTGATAGCGAAGGACAAAAGCAAACTGAAGGTGATTCGATAAATATAATAATCGATGTACAATATTGCTTATCGTCATATTATTATCTTCAAAAATGTCATTAATACGATTGTCGATATCGTGTATTATGTAATATAAAATGTTCGATTATAACTACATATATATATACAGTCCATACTTATTTTTAAATTTTCGAAAGAGTGAGCACGGTTAATCGCAAACACGGATAATCGAGTCACGGATAATCGAGTTTCTACTGTATATAAATATATATATATATATATATATATATAATGTTTTTATTAGAACGGGATTTAGAAAATATGCTTTAAGAATGAAAATCAATGGCGGCTCGTTTATACATACGTGTACTTTTTACAAAAATTAAGAAATAATAAAAAAGTGTTATTAAAATTAAATAAATATTTCTTTTATATTTATAATAAAATTATTTGTTAATTATTTACATATTGTTCATATTTGAATATCTTCAAATTCCGTGTATATTTAGTCATGTTGATAATAGTTATTATATTAGAATTCTATCGATTTCTACTGTTGTTATTGTTGATTGTGCCTGTCGCTGCATGGCGGTTACTAAAACGTGACGTGTGCTATATTGTGGATCACATATAAAAATTAAGATTTCCCGTGTGCCATGTAGATCTAATATATTAATAATACTATCAGCATGGTGGTATTCGTTTATTTATAATATTATTATTATCATGATAATGTGGTCATTTTTCGAAAAAAATGAAGATATTAATTCAATAAGAAGACAATTAATTACATTTACACCACCAAAAAAAGACGAATACGTTTTTTTTTATATAGAATGTGTATATAAATGCCCATAAATAATAATTTGAGACCTATTTGAAACAATTTTTTTTTATAATTCATGTATTCTTCTTCCTTAATAAATAGATAATATCATTATTTTATCATTATAGTTTTTTGTATAGTTTATGTAATTTTTTAATATCACTCCTGTGCATGGACGCTCATAGGATAATATTTAGGGGGGGGGGGGACAAAATAATTTATTATTTTTGATAAGCAAAAAAAAAAAGGTTAGGTTCAATAATTTAATGTAGTCTTGTGTTATTTCATCAATGTATGATATTGATTTTAATTTCCAATAATCATACAAAATTAAACCATTTATATTTAACTGTTGTATCTTCACTGTTGTATTATCACAGAACAAACAGAAGGGAAATTTGTTCAATAAACAAATATATTAATAATGCTTATTAATATATATAAAATTACTTAAAATATTTTTATTTAATGTTAAAAAAATAAAACAGAAATAAAACGTCGACCTTTATAATGGCAATGTGAAAATACCAATTTTAGCAACTATACTTATTTTCCAGGGGGGGGGGACATGTCTTTGTTTCTAAAAAACAAATAATAGTTTTTTTTGTTGTATATGTTTTTTTGAAAAAAAAGTTATGACCATTAAATTATGGAAATAACTAACAACAAGTTAAAAATTTTAGTGCAGTAATCGAATTTCTATTACCCATATACGCTAAATTAAAATTCATGAATTGTCTAGTCTTATCATTTTCATATTAACTTTGAAAAAAAAATTATTTTCAATGAAAATAATTTTCATATTTGAGTTCCATAAATTTAACCATTTATTTATAAATTATAAATTTAAAATTTTGTAAACCAATGCTCAAAATAATTTTTAAACAAACTGTGTATTTTCAATAATTTATTATAAATTGTTATTTTTAATTAAATATATTGAAAATGCATATACAAATATATAATACTATAATAAACAATTAAAATTATTAATTAATTATACATTGAACTTTAATTGTATTAATTAGTCAATAACCATGAAATAATAAATAGTATATTTTATTTTACACTCTAAAGAATAATATATATAATAATTTCTAACAAGTTACAAAATGTACTTATATTTTTAATATTTTTTAATATTAATTTAATTTGTTACTCGTATTATTAGGTTTAAATTAATCCTAAATTCTTAAAAAAAAACTGTGTACTGTTTAATTTCTTAAAGATATAATATATTATAAAATAAATAATTTTTTTTTTTTAAACAACTATTATTCTTAGTTCATATAGAATATTTAATGGAATCTGATTTTGCCTTTTTTAGTTTATAAGAATTACTTTCAGATTATTAATAATAATTTCATAGACATTCAAGTCCTCAACCTACATCAATTTATGCATAAATTTGATATTAATTATTATAAAAATAATTTAAAAATAGTATGCAGTAAAAACCGAAAACATTATTATTTATAGTAATTATTAAAAGTTATTATTTAAATATTTCATCTACTTTACAATATTCAAATTATTAATTATCATATATGTACTAATATAAAAATATTTAATCAACATATAAATGTATTCTAATAAGAGTTTATTAATAAATGGTACGCATATTATATACTAAGCTATCAATAATATACATATTTCTGATATTACTTTTAACTTGTGATTTATGTGTTTACGTGCAATTTCAAACAATGTATATAAAATAATTTATCAAATTTGATTTTAGTATAATAAGTAAATTAATATATATTCAAATTATTTTGTATTTTATAGAATTTTAATAATAATTTAAATATATAAAATACTTATTCACAATTATTATTTTTATTTGGACTTTATATACATTTATTATTCTGCCATATTTCACTTTTTTGTACATTTAAAAACATATGACTTGTACTCACAAGTATCTATCCTCATATTATATTATTTAACTGTTTTATATCGGAAATTTGTTTTGTTCTTATTGTTATAATAACAAAATATATTATATAATTATGGTATAATAAATTATTTTTATTATATTGAAACATTTTTCTAAACATGCTTTTAATCTAATTGCACAATATAATTTGACAATATTTAAAAGATAGATGCTATATTACTATTACATATCTCTAAAGCAAAACGTCAGTACCCTTATTAAAAATGAGTGTTCGGGCGTATTGCTGCCATACTAGCGGAGCGTTGACCGATGCACCCAATATTATTAATTACCGTCATTACCGCCGTTTATCGTTTATTCTGTCTGTCGTCGGAGAGTCGTCTTCGGATATACACTTATTATATATATTGTAATATAAATTTGTATTACCGATTGTTACCGTATAGTTTTTTTTTGCGTTACTGTTACCGTCGTCAGTCACCGTCTACCTTTTTGCACCACCGTTGTCACTACCAAATCTATCAGCAGTCACTATCGGAATAACTACCGCCGTTCGAATGCCATCGTCGTCGAAAACGGTTTATTTTATGTTATTATATTATATATATATATATAGTTTGTTTAAAGCCCCTATACTGGCCAGTTAATTAAGTTGTGTCCTAATTATTTATTTTTGAATAGAACATTTTTAATACCTAACCTTGTATCGTGATTGGAGTTTTATATGTACAAAAATTCCAATTTAAGACCTTTCTTTTATATAGTCCATTTTGTTTTACACATTCGAAGTAACAATGACCTTATTTATCCCTGCGTCCATTTGTCCGTTATCCTGATGCCACGATTATTTGTGCATAACGTATATAATTACGTTAAATTTAGTATTTACTAGAACCACAAATGTAAAAATGATATATAAAATCTTCATGTGGACTATTATATACTTTAGATATTAAAATTTGAAAAAAACAAAACATGAAATTTTAGTCATTTTTCTAATAAATTTGTTTTCATTTGCATAAAAATTATTACTAGAACCATAACGGATTTTTTCAATCAATAACTATCATTACAAGTTATAATAACCTAAACTAAGTATTATTAATTTAATTTGTTAAAATTAACAATTAATTTGTTAACATTAATGGCAAATTTTATTTCATTGACCTATCTTCAAATGTACGTATTCATCCTGACTTTAAAAGTCCTTATCGTTGTACCCAGTATAGTGACGCGATCACTCTAGTATGTAAGATGTAAATTATAATTGGTAAAACTACGATTTAATTTTTAATATTATTCTTTAGAATTTTAATTCACATGTTTTTATATTATGTTCTTTATATCTACTTGTATTATATATTTTTGTATGTTTATAATTTTCGTAAAAATCTTGAGGGCATATGATAAAAAAAACATATATGGAATAAAACATTTTGAACAGTAATTCTATGTAAATTTGTTATTATAGATAAAGTAAAACTAGTGTTTATTATTACATTTTAAAATTAATATTTTTGAAGTAACCTACATTTTTGAATTTTAAATTAATAATATTAATCATATATATATTTGATAATTTTATTTATAAATAGTTCACTAAGATTTGACAAATTCAAAAACACATATTATATTAAATCTTAAATTTGAATTTGTTTATACAGTTATGCTGTTAAAATATATTTTTTCAAAATAATATTTAAAAATATATTAAATAATATAAATAATATATATATATATGTGTGTGTGTGTGTGTGTATGTAGATATGTATACTTAAATATACAAAAAGCCATTGAGTATTACATTGATTAAAGAAAAAAGAAAATATAAAATTTGTTGTATATGTGTGTTTATTTCTACCAGTTTCTACAAAAAGTCATCATCAGGTGTAAACAAAAATAAAATACAACAGAGGAATAAAATAAAAGTAAAATTATTTAGAAAAAAATTGTATAGAGAAATATATATTTATTTATGTATATAATATATTATTTATGTATACAATATTTACCATGGTAATTTGAAATCATTTTACTTTTATAGTCATTTCAATATACAGTTTAAATATATATTTAACTGATACCTTTCAATAATCTGCTGACATTTATAAGACCATACTTATATTACACCTACTTCCTGCAATCAGGGGCGTCATTTGGGGGGGAGGGGCAGTGTGGGCATTTGCCCTCCTTGTTAACAGTGGGCCGGTGTCTGGATGAATATGAGCCAGTGCCCGATATCGGGCTCGATATTGTTATATTAATTATTATGAACAAGGTAAACTTTTTTCTTTATAAATCCGCCTTGATTACGGTATCATAGATTAATAGAATAAATAAAATAATGAGTTCTACACTAATAACATTTGGAACAAGTTACTGCTATTTTGGGGCAGTGATGAAGAGTAGGACTAAAGAAGGCTGCTTAAACTTTATTATCTGTTTTTTGTGAACCGGTCATACATTTTATAGTATTTTGTTTTAACTATGTGGGCCGGTCAATAATTTTCCCATACGTATAGGACGTATGCATGTGTTGTACATAAACAGGTTTGAGTTTTTTAAATTCTGTGTTTATAAATTAACACAATAATTAAAAAGTAAATTAATAATACCAATTAATTATATAATTATATTATACATTACATTCTCAATACTCAATACAATTTTTATCTTACAATATTTAGTAATATTATATTATAATATATGACCTCACACTACTAATTATAATATGTATTACAATAAAAATTATTAACGCCAACTGATTAATGTCAGTTATGTTTATTCACGTATTAATAATTCTCTTTTTGTTAAATTTTCTTTTTACATAGAATTTACTGACTGACTTATTATTGTTCAATGTTAATGTCTCTATTATGAAAAAAAATTAGATTTGAAAGGAACAATTAAAATGTAATTTCATTTAATAATTACTTAACAAATGTAAGATTATAATCAAATTCAATAAAAAATGGAAGCATTAATATTTAATAAACATAAATAAATATTTATATATTCATAACATAATTACTAATTAACATACAACTAATATAACATATAAAAAATAATAAAACATATATATATGTTTTATGTTATATATATATATATATATATATATATATATATATATATATTGGTAACGTTTTACAATAAAATATATAATTACATAGTTAAAAAAATAAAATTAATAACAGAATAGAAAAATATTGTTTTAAAGTTGGAATCAATATTTAATTATTAAATTATAATTGTGTAGTTAATTAAAGGATTACTTAGAGAAATTACTTAAAATTTACAACAATTGGTAACTGAGACAGGATTAGTATTCTTCATATCTTCTAGAGTATTTGGCAAAACCGTTCCTTTTGTCTCGGGCAATAACAAAACCAAACTTGAAACCAGAATACCAAGTACTCCACATACTGTACTTGGAATATACCATGCTTTAGCACCCTAAAAGTCAAACGATAGGAATTTTAATTTTAATGATCGTTATATAGTAAGCGTGTATGGTCTGTTATTACCAATAATTCAACAACATATGGTGCAATAATAGATCCTATTTGAGAAATGGTCAACGATATTCCAAGACCAGTGTTTCTTATTGCAGTAGGATACATTTCTGATATAAAAAGTAAACTAACTGAAAATACAGCACTCACACAAAATTTTCCAATCATTGCAATACACAATAAAATATGTGCTTTTTCTGAAACAAATAATAACTTAATAGAAAATTACTAATATGTTAATTATTTTAAGTGATCTCTTGTACACTATACATTAACTAGTAATATTTACCTTGTGGTATAGCTAACAATGACAGCTGCAATATTCCCGATGCAAAAAATAAACCTGATGTTGCTTTTTTGCGTCCAACATAAAGTAATAATGGAACAGTTGACAAGTAAGCTAAAGCTTCAACAACTCCGTTCAATGCAACATATATGTAACGATCAGCAGTAATATTATCGCCATTCAATGCTAATGAATTGAAATAACAATGAGTTTGACTTTGTACATGTATACAAATATTTATTTTAGTAGGTTCATACCATAAACCCTAATAGGAATTGATTAAATTAAATCATAAAATTAAAAGTATTATATAGTATACATAAAGTATCTACACACTATTTCAATGGGGCATGATTCAGAATTCACTCTTGGTTGGAGCAAACTATTCTCCATGTAGTGTTCAATTGCCCCAGGACAAAATTTGAGGGAAACATCAAGCAATTCCATAATTTAGAAACAAATGCAAAAATTTGGCTAAAAAATGTGATAATTCGCCTTTAATGTTCATCACCATGTTAACTTTTATTTGTTATTCATATTTTTGTTAGATATTTTTTGGTCAATTTAATCTTTGTAATGTTAGCCAATGCACATTTTATATGCAATAATAATAATAATAATAAATATCTGTCAATATACAAACAAATCCCTACAATTATGTCCAAAATAATAATTGAGAATAAATAATATTTATTTCCAATTTATAATAGATTTAACGTAATTATTTAAATACTTTTTCACAGATTTTATTACAATAAAAGATATATTTAATATAACTTACCAATTACGTAATACGATAAGCCACAGACAAATCCACAAGAAAAACAAATAGCAGTTTTAGCAGAAAGGTCTCGAGTAGAAAACAGTGATGTAAAAGTTGACAGAAACTCTTTGCATTTCCCATGTTTCAATTTTGACTACTTTGTTTGAACAAAATAATTATTATAATAACAATTTCATTCAATTTATTTAATATCACAGTAGTAAATTAAACAAACCTTTCTAATTTCATAATCTTGCTGCTGATTATCATTTTCAGTATCGACATATACTGCAGTTGGAACAAGTTTAGCCATTATTTCCCAAGCCTGTCTTCTTCTACCCTGAGACATTAACCATTTAGGAGATTCAGGTAGAAACCTTTTTAAACAATCCAATATATGAATATACATATATACATATTATATTTAAATATAGGTATATTAAAATACACAAATATCATTATTGATGAGAAAACTATTACCAGCATTGTATTAACAATCCAAATATAGGCAGAGATAAAGCCAAGAGTAACATTCTCCACGGCTGTATATAATAAGCGATAATCGATAATAAAATGTAACCAATCGGATAAGACAAGTTCATTAAAAGACAAAGTAATGTACGAGTTTTGCTACTAGTCAATTCAGTCACTGAAATTAAAATTAAATTATTCGGTTAGTTTTGAATATTGTTTCTATATTCTAAATATCTCAATTACCTACATATAGTATAAGACGATTCATAAACTCCTGATCCGGCTACACCTATCAAAAACCTTACGATTAAAAATAATACATATGAGTCGATTAGGGCAGCAGACGGTCCCGAAAACATGTATATAAAAGCTGCCAAGTTGAAGGCAAACTTCCTGCCATAAGTGTCTGCGATTGACCCAAAGAAAAATCCACCGACAAACTTTCCCACAGCCATAGCTGCTTGAATACTGGACTTAAGTGCTACTTTATCACATACTAAATTCCACTAAAACATGTTTATAACATAGTCTTAGTTCAGCAAGAATATATTACATAGATCAGTATGTTTTTCTACATATTTACGAAATATTTATATACCTCAGTTATAAGAGATTCTCTGTTACTGTAACCATAATACTGACAAGGTATTGAATCAACATCATCTAAATGTTGCATTGACCAATCGTAACCGTTTTTGGAAAATACTGAATAATTTCGATTGTAGTATGAACATTCTTCAATTTTGTCAGGTAGATTATTTTGATACCTAAAAAAAATATCCATTATTTTTTTTTTACTTAGAATTTTTATTGGTTACAAATTGTTTAAATAATAATACCAAATACCAATTCGTAATAACAGTTCTAGAAATCTATATTGGTCTTTTTTTTTAATGATATTCTATGTTTTATTTCCACAAAATTCAAACAACAATTGTATTTTGAACTCAATTTGTACAAAATAATATTGAATTATATAAAGGCTTTATCTCAAACTCTTATTAACTAAAAGTAGTCAAAAAGTAGAATCTACAACATTTTTAACAAAAAAAAAAATTAAAAACTAAATTAAAAAGTTGTACACAAAAATTTCCTTTAAAATTAAATAATACAAATAAAGTATTGCGTTAACATTATAACCATTGGGTTTTTAATTAAATTGAAAAAATCAATGAATATTCAGCCTTTTATGAACACAGTTTTTCATCGCAATATTATTATCCACTAATAAAATAACTGCATTAGTGGGTATTCGTCATGCGCCCTAAAATTTAAGTAGTTATAAATACTTTGTTTTGATCTTACGCTGTAGAAACATTTATGACCATTTGGTCACTCCATCCCGCCGCTCTCAAAACTGGTATGTCACACCAATATGAAGGCTTGTCGACTAGGAACACGTACGATGATATTTGTATGGCGTTGAATATTCCCGGTGTGCCGGCCATCAGCAACAAGTAGAATGTTTGGCGCCAGTCTTTGGAGTAGCTGTCAATGTATTTGTCCAAATCGTCGGCCATTTTACAATACACAAGTTAATCGGATTGGCGAGACAATTCGAACAGCCGAAATCGATGCTCGTAGTGACCTCTTGAACAATGCTTGTGGTTGTGTAATTCGAAGTGAAAAAAAAAAATTGTAATCTCATGAATTATGTAACGAAATAATTGTACTTGACATTTACCTCATATAAAATGCGTCTCGCAGTCACTCCTGAACGGTCGGCGATGATTTGTCAAGGAATTAACGCTACAAATGATAATGAAACCAAACCGGTAATACATGTTAGTTGAATCGCTGTCCTTACGGTCGGGGTTAAATCGTTAACGTTGTATACGTATTATACAACGTTTTCCCAACCAACACATTTCATTTTGACTGGTATAAAAGACCCAGTACCGTGGACGAGCGTATACTCATTTGATAAAAATCAATGATAACGTACAGTAAGGAAAAAAAGAATAAATGATAATAATAATTATAATAATAATCGAATGTCTGAAAACATTATTCGTGAATTGTGAAGTCATCGATTGTGAAACGTCACGCCGATCGATTACCGTTTTATCGATTACAATCTCGGTCCGATTTCAAACCGAGTTCGTCGCGGACGGAATGATAAGATGTGTTTGAAAATAACGAGCGGAAAATTTAAAACAATATTGCGGAAAATGATAACAATTAATTTTACGTAGACATGTACAATCACACGGTATTGTTTTTTTTTTATTACTTTTTTTTTTTTTAGCTACAAAAATATTGAAATTATAATAGCTCAGCAATTACAAATTAGAAATTACGGGTAAATAAAATAAAGAAAAAAATGCATAAAAATAGAAAACAAAAAAATGCAATACAATAAAAAACATACAAGTTACTGCGAGATAAACTATACTAAGAATTCAGCAGTATTAATAAATTCAAGTGTTTCGTTAATTACCGGAGGAGATTTGCTGTTAAACATATTTACCCTTATTTATAATCGGGAAATTATTATTATGGCAAAAATGGAAAAATTGACAGCGCAAGGTCGCGAGAGAATGACAGTCCCGGTATTGTGTTATTAAACACAATATTACGTACGAATGTAATCTAACCTACGTTATTCGCATCGCGTGTTATAGAAAACTTTTTAAACGGATTCGTGAAAAGTCCGAGCGTCAGGGACTCAGGAGGACATAAATCTCTCACAGGTAGATAGGTAAAATCGTTATTGACGTGGTAAAACAGAACGTATAGGATCTTTGAGAATACTACAATGTGATTACGTGTATTCCACGCAGAGATAATTGGGACATCTGTCAGAACTATATTAATTTTTAAAAATAATTTACGTATACTCTGTAAGTGTCCAATGCCGGTAACGAATAGTGTTTATCTCGAATAAATGAACTCTTATTAATAAATTACTCTACTCCCGGAACACACGAACGGAACCATCAAACCTGCAGAACAAAGGTATTTCAATTTATTATTTTCAATTGGTAATCAACGTACGTATGTAGTCGATGGTTTTGCAAATCAAAATGGATTTACTGTTCAACATTAAAAATGTATATTATTCTCAAAAAAAAAAAAAAAAAAACGAATTCCAAATCCAAAACTATTTTTAGAAAGCACACTATTACCCTTCATAAATAACACAAAAATTCTTGGATTGATTTTTAACAATAAACATACTTGGAAACCTCATATAATCAAAACCCAAACTAGTACAACCAAATGTATCAATATCATTAAAACCTTAAGTCATGCTGAATGGGGTGCAAAAAGTAACGTTTTAATCAACCTACATAAATCTCTTGTAAGATCTAAACTAGACTATGGATCCGTCTGTTACAGCAATACTAACCCTAATATTTTAAAAATAATTGACATTATTCATAATAATGGACTAAGAGTTGCAACTGGAACATTTCGAAGCAGTCCAATTTCGAACAATTTATTCATCTCTGGAGAACCGCCTCTCCATATACGTAAAATCAAATTATCTCTAAATTACATAGCGTATCTTATCTACTCCAGAAAATTGAACATTGCCATTTTTAATGAAAAATCGTTTCGGAAATGTATTTTCTACTAATTCCAATCTTAAAAAAACCACCTGGTTTAAGGATGACAAACAAAATATCTCTTACAAATATTGATTCTAACTTAATATTCAAACGAGAAAGTAATGTAGTGCCTCCTTGGAAAGCGCCATCATTTCCTGTAGACACCAGTCTAACAAACTATACCAAAAAAGAAACAATGAATACTATATATAAAAACTTACTGAAGGACATTTTGACAATTCACCTTCCAGTCCAAAAATCTACACAGATGCTTCCAAAACCAGCGCAGGTGTCGGGATCGCAATCATATATAATGACTCATCCTTATCGTACAAACTATTAGATCATAGCAGTATTTATACAGCGGAATACATAGACGTCCTTGAAGAAGTCAAAGTAGCCATTCAATTACCTAATCCTAGTATTAACATTTGTACGGATACGCTCAGCGTTCTTAACAATCTTAAATACAACTTCCATTCGAGCAACTTAACAATTAAAATAAGCAATATCAATATAAAAGCTAACAAGAGCATACAGTTCATATGGACACCAGGCCATTGTGAAATTGTTGGTAACAAGAAAGCCGACAAAGTAGCTCGTCAAACAGTCAATAACCCCATGTCAGAAATACGCTCCTACACCTCACTTATTGACATTCATAGGAATATTAACACCTATTGTACCAACTTGTGGGAATCGGAATGGTGACGATAGTGTGTTTCCAAATACTATGTTGGTCCACACACTTCCATGGTTTTGATTGCCTTTACCGAGATCCGTTATTCTGCAACGTCGCATTTTATTATATGGATCTCATATAATCGATTGAATGTCATATTAAGTGTTCGTGATATTTAACTTTATAATTCATATACGAGAATAAATTTAGGTGTATAAGTACATTTACCTTATTTTTGTATTTTCTTTAATCCTACTATTACTTATAGTGTAGTATTAAGTTTAATTTCTTATATTTCTCGATAATACCGTATCATTACCCACAAAATTTTCTAATTCTATTTTATTTTATGAATTTATTAATATTTGCATTAGTTCTTAATTGAAACTATTTATTGTCTCCTCTCTGCTTATAGTGAACCAAAATGTTGGTGCAACCAATATATATATTTAGAATTTAACTGTATAATAACTTGGTTTTTTCTTTGTTCTAAATCATACTATTTTTTGATATTAATAAGTATTATCTTAACTTATTTAGTAAATATAATATAGTAATTTATAACATTATTACGTAATAATTAAGCTCTGGATTTTTATTTAACATATATTGTTAAATATGCACGTATTTATATGTATAAAAATTCAAAAGTATTCAAATTAAAGCTTTTTATTGTTTGCTTAAATATACTAAATATCTTTAAAACGATCACAATATGTATAATGATAAAAAGTAATAATTAAAGAAATAAAAAAATACAATTAAAATTGCAAACAAACTATTACTCTTAAATATTATATTACCTAAATGTAAAACTAACGACAGAAAACGTAATATTAATTTTTCAATGAATACCAACATGAAATTACAAAATGAGTTTAAAAATTTTCAAATGTAAAACGTCTGCGATTGTCGCATAGCATAGATTTTGACATAGAAAAACTTCTTTCTACTTCGCAAGACATTGTAGACACATTTTTAAAATAAAAAATGTTTTTAGGGGACAACTTTTCAATAGCTTCATTGTTGTTGTTTATTTCTCCGCTTAAATTATTAACAATTCATTGTTCAGGTGCGTTAAGTTGGCCCCCCCAGCCTAAATTTTTTAAACTTTTTCTTAACCAAATATTTGCGCACACCTAACGCAACATAGCGCAACCACTATTATACCTAGCGCAGGCTTGGTTAAGCTAGTACAGCTATTTTAAATCGGGGGGCCAACTTAACGCTAGCCCCCCCATATTGGAAAACCAATTTTTTTTTAACGAGATCCCATCAAGGACACCTAGCGCAACCTAGCGCACCCATTTTTACACCTAGCGCAGTCTTGGTTTGGCTAGCACAGTCAATCCAAATTTGGGAGGGCAGCCCCCCCATATTGGAGAATCAAATTTTTAACTTTTTTTAATTGGATTTCATCAACATAACTTAGAACAGTCATGGTCTGGGCCGGATCATGATCATAATCTGAGGGGGGCTATATACTCTTTGTGAGGCCATTTTACACAAAACAATTTTTTTTAAATTCACATTTAGTAACTTGTATTAAATATTAATTTAAAATATATATTTGTGTATTGTAGTATTGTAACAATTGACAAAACATTACTTTACTATCTAATCAACGACCATAAAATAATTAAGTTGGTACATCATTCTAATTTTAATATTAATTTTTAATTAAGTCAATGTTTACAATTCTTTTTAGGATTATATTTCCCACCTAACCTAGTACAGTCGTGGTAAAGGTCAACATAATCAATCCAAAATTTAAATATTCCCAACATTATGCGTAACTACGCATTGACAGGTGCGAATTATTAGTTATAAATTAATATTATTATTATTATTATTGGCTATAAGTTTATCGGATACATTACACAAAAAAAGTATAATAAACATTATCCTAGTTAGGACCGTTATTTCGTGTCATTATCTACACTCGGTTTCAGTCGTGTCGCGAATGCCGATTTGTACACCGCGCCGTCTCATTCTTCAATTATAAAATAAATTCAACAATAAAACAATTTTAATATAAAAATTTAAGTATACCACATTATAATATTAAAAACTGTAATATGAATAATATATATATATATTGCGTACGTGCATAACTCTGCGTAAATGTTCACGACAATTTGAGCAGTATCTACGTATCAATTGATTCATTAAATATTACCAGTAGTTTTTTAGGTAAACTAAATTATTAGTGACTACTTATTTATTCTTAAAAAGATACCTATCGAGTGTTATATTTTATGTTATAATATGTGATCTTCAATTCACTTTATTTTAGAAAATTCTATATGAAGCAAGCTAAGTAAGCTGAATAAGAATTTAAAAATGAACACAAAACAATTGAATAAAAAAACTCACATTAATAAAATATGTCAATAATTATGAAAAAAATTATGACTATACTGCACCACGCATTTACTCATAATGAAAAAAAAACATATTTCACTCATGACTATTGATCGTATATATTACCGACCGTTTTCAACATCATGTAAAAACCTAAAAATAAATTTAAAATAAAAACAATCGTGTAATAAACATATACGCGTGCACGGTAGAACATGTACAAAAAATTTGCGCGCAGCGAACACACGTAGAGGACAAGCGCTAATCTTTATTCATTTAAGTTGCTTTCAAGTTGCTTTTAAGTTGCTTTCAATTGTTTTTACTCGAAACAATAAAATCACATACATGCTTGTCAAACATATCAATTTACATAATACTAAATATTTAACACAATGATAAAAAAAACCTATATATTGTTTCTTGTCATTATATATGTAGTAATACAAAATAATATAAAAAAGAAATTAAAAGATTAAATGGTGAAAGGAAAAATAATGGGAAGTATGAAATGATTTTAACTAACACGAGTCAAGGGGTGTGAATTCGAGAACCGTCTTGCCTGTTCAATAAGAAGTAATAACAATAATATCATGCAAGTATAAAATAAGTTTATTACCTTGTTTATCGTCTCGAAGATTTGTCTGTTACGGATTTCAACTCTTGCGGACAATTTTTTTTTTAATTAAAGTAATAACTTGTAAATCAAACAGAATATGAAAATGAAAGGTTGGGACGCCGTATTTGACTTGATGCAACTTCAGCGCCAAGGAATAAAAACAACTCAAAAAACGATGATTTCCACGTTGTAGGAAATTATAGTCGCCTAATTTCGGAAAACCGATCTGTTGAGTCGTTCTTGGTAAGTGTGC